>OX465282.1:54695786-54880137 GCA_949987705.1 Thereva unica
AGAGGAAGTTAAAACACACGGAAAATTCATAACCAACTTTAGCGGTCAGCCTCAGACTTTAGCGTTATACGGAGGGTGAGCGAAGTCAGTGCAACTCCAATGGTTTGTCAGCAGCAGTGGACGCATTTAAATAATCTTGAATTAGCAGATCCCAACTACTATCGTCCAGGGAGGGTGGACTTGCTACTGGGAGCAGAAGTGTATAGTAAAATAATACTTGAAGGATTGATAAAGGGACCAGAAGGTAGTCCGATTGCACAAAGAACTATCATGGGATGGATCCTCTCCGGGGAAACATACAAGAAGGAGCAAACATCAATCAATATACAAAGTTTTCATATAAGTGCTGACCTGGACCAACAATTGAAAAGGTTCTGGGAAATAGAGGAGTTACAGGAAAAAACATTGTTGAATGAAGAGGAAGCTGAATGCGTATCACTGTTTCAATCGGCCACGAGACGCAGATCAGATGGACGATACGAAATTCAATTACCATTAACGGCGGCAACCAAAACCCTTCACCTGGGAAAATCAAGGAACATAGCCGTCTCCAGACTGCTACAGATGGAAAGACGCCAAATTGAAAGAAGACTATCATAAATGTATCAGCGAATATTTGATGTTAGGACATATGGACGAAGTGACATCGCAGGAAGAGAGCCATCATCGGAGATTGAATGATACGGACATATATACTTGCTGCTACTTGCCGCACCACGGGGTGGTGAAAGAAAGCAGCACGACAACAAAATTACGTGTGGTTTTTGACGCATCACGACCAACCGACAGTGGAATAGCACTGAATGACATGATGCTCAAAGGACCTTTAGTACAAGATGATTTGACCACCCTCCTAATCCGTTGGCGAAAACACCGTATAGCATTTACAGCAGACCTAGAAAAGATGTATCGCCAGGTACGAGTTCAAGAAGGAGACACAGAGTATCAACGGATCGTTTGGCGAGATTCACCACAGGACGCGATTAATGATTACAAATTGCAAACTGTAACGTTTGGCACGAAAAGTGCGCCATATCTCGCTACCAGAGTTTTGAAGCAACTGGCCCTCGTCGAACGAGAAAACTATCCCAAAGGATCTGACGTCGCCTTATCCGATTTTTATGTCGACGATCTCCTGTCTGGATCACCATCCGTCGAAGAAGCCTTACAATTACAACAACAGCTGTTAAGTTTAATGAGTGCTGGTGGATTTTCGTTACGCAAGTGGTCATCAAACTATAAAGAGATTTTAGAGGCATTACCATCAGACTATTGTGAAATAAACTTACAATGTGACCTGTCCCGCGATGAACACGTTAGAGCCTTGGGTACTATTTGGACGCCAGCGACAGACACGCTATCGTACACCTATGTGCAGACCCCTGAACCAATGAAATGGACAAAGCGTTCAGTCCTCTCAGAGGTTGCAAAATTGTTTGATCCCCTTGGGTTGTTGGCACCCATAATCCTCCAGGCAAAACTTCTCATCCAACACCTATGGCTTAAAGGAATAGATTGGGATGAGGAAACCCCACATGACATCAAGTGCGAATGGCTAAAATATAGAAACAATCTGTTAGATATAGCAAAAATCAACATAAGTAGATGGGCTCAATATACGAACACAAACATGAAAACGGAATTGCACGGATTCTTGGATGCATCCACGAAGGCTTATGCAGCCGCAGTGTATCTCTGTATCACCGACGAGCAAGGTAATAGACATACAACATTACTAGCTGCTAAAACAAAGGTAGCACCAGTAAAAACGGTAACATTGCCCCGATTAGAGCTCTGCGCGGCCACCCTTTTGGCTAAACTAATGCATTATGTAAAAACAGCACTTAAATTAGAGAGCCCGCACACGACGCACGCATGGACCGATTCGGAGATCGTGATTGCTTGGTTGCGCGGTCACCCCACCAATTGGAAAACCTTTATCGCCAATAGAGTCTCATTCATTCATGAGACTTTGCAAAAAAATGTATGGAGACATGTTCCCTCAAGGCAGAACCCGGCAGATTGTGCATCCAGAGGAATGAGCCCAAGCGAACTTAATGAACATATCCTATGGTGGAATGGACCAGACTGGCTGTGTCATCCGGAACCTGAATGGCCAAAATTGAAGGAAGTAACAACTACCATACTCGAACAAAGAAGAACCGCCAACTTACAAGTCAACGCTGATAACGACGAACTCGAAGTAAGATATTCTTCCCTCACAAAACTACTCCGGGTGACGGCGTATTGCATGAGATTCATTTTCAACGCTCGACGACATATCTCTGAACGCAAGGTCACATACCTAAGGAAGGACGAATTGGATGCGGCATTACAACACTGGGTGAAGAGAGTTCAAGATCGCCATTTTAGTAACGAAATAAAAACAATCAAACATCAAGCACAATTATCCCGTCAAAGTCGCCTATTGAAATTACACCCATTCATGGGCGAAGCTGGCATCCTACGAGTCGGAGGGAGACTGCGACATTCCGAATTGCCTTACCATGAAAAGTTCCCAATTATATTACCTGATAAGGGACACTTTATAACGCTTTTAATCAACAAGGTTCATCGAGACACCATGCATGGAGGACAACAGTTGATGATGCAAACGCTGTCACAAAAATATTGGTTGCTCAATGCACGAAATACTATCAGACTTCAAATTCACAAGTGTTTAAGTTGTTACAAACAGAGGATGGCGACACAGAAGCAATTGATGGGCGATCTCCCCGCGCCAAGAGTAAGGATCTCCCGCCCATTTTCTCATTCTGGAGTGGATTATTGTGGGCCTTTTGAAGTGAAGACCCACAAAGGTCGAAAAACCAAGACATATAAGGCATATATAGCAATCTTTGTGTGTATGGCAACTAAGGCGTTGCATATGGAACTGGTCACCGACTTAAGTACAGAAGGATTCATTGCTGCCTTTAGGAGATTTGTCTCTCGAAGAGGTTTGTGCTCCGACCTTTATTGTGATTGCGGGACGAATTTCGTGGGAGCCAATCGGGTCCTCAAAATCCAACAGCAACAATGTCTAAGTCAGCTAAACGATGAAATTGGGCAGACACTAGCAAATGAAGGAGTCGAGTTTCATTTCATACCGCCATCATCACCCCATTTTGGAGGGTTGTGGGAGGCGGGGGTTAAGTCAACCAAATATCATATTAAACGAGTGATTGGAAAGGTCATACTCACTTATGAGGAATTCACTACCACATTGACACAGATCGAAGCTTGCCTGAACTCAAGACCACTCAGTGAAATAAGCGCCAACCCCGCGATATCACTCCCTTAACACCCGGACACTTTTTGATTGGCGGATCACTATTAGCCACTCCAGAACCATCATTGCTGAAACTACCAGAGAACAGATTGAATAGATGGCAATTAGCGCAAAGACTGGTGCAGACCTTCTGGAAACGATGGTCTTCTGAATACCTTAGTCGTCTCCAGCAACGCCCAAAATGGCATAATATGACAGAGAATATGAATCCAGGCGAACTAGTATTCATTAAGGAAGATAATTTAGCACCATGCCATTGGGCAATGGGACGCATTGTGGAAGTCCACCAAGGGCAGGATAACCTAGTCAGAGTGGTCTCCGTAAGCGTCTGGAATAAGGTATTGAAACGACCAATAACAAAACTACGCAAATTTATTTATTTATTTATTTATTTAAAGAAAGAAAAACATATTTGTACAAATAAGAGCAAGCCTTTACATATGTACATAGGCCAAAGGAGATGTTAATTATATGGAAAATGTGGTAACCTACATTACTTTAGATGAGACATCAAAGAAAGAGAAAAAAAAAACAGAAAAACTTGAAAATTTAAAATTTAAAATGACTACTTCTTTACTGTCTAAATTGACTAAATTAGGGGGCTGAAAAATTAACAATAAGTTGCCTTCTGAACTTCCCTACAGCACCCGCTCGCTTAACATCTACAGGTAGAGAATTCCACAAACTAGTGACGTGAACGAAAAATAAGCGTTTAGATTGTAAGCACGAGTAATGGGGCATAAGTAAATTATTAGTTCTAGTAAATTGAAGGAATGTGAGTTTTTCTCGGAGACATTGCGGTTTACCCGAAACGAGGAGTTTATAGAGGAATACGATAAGCCGAATTTTAAGATATGTCGAGAAAGAACAACCAAGGAAATCTTGAGAATATGATGAAACGTGATCGAATCGGCGGATTTTATAAATGTATCGGACAATAGAATTGAATGCTACATTCAATTTTAGCTGGGAGAATGAATCGAGTTTACAGAAGATTACATCACTATATGTTATTAAGGGCATTAAAAGAGATTTAGCAAGCTTTGAGCGAGTATGGAGTGGTATAAAGTTCGACGTACACCAAAGTTTTCGTAGACTGCTATAGACCTTGCCAATTATATAGTTAATATGATCCGACCATGTTAAATTCTTATTCAGAAAAACCCCCAGACTCTTTACCTTATCACAAAACGGAATGATATTACGGTTTAATAATACTGCAGGGAATCCATTGGTATTTATAACATTTTTAGATATGACTATTGCTTGAGACTTGTCAGGGTTTAGTTGCAATCTATTCCCTCTCGCCCACCCAGAAATCGCCTCGAGGTCTTTATTGATTCGCCAAATACAATCCTCAATCATGCCAAGTCGGCAGCTAAGGTAGATTTGAACATCGTCCGCGTACAACAGGGCTTTACAAAAATTCAGTTCTTTTGGGAGATCATTAATGAAGAGAGAGAAGAGGAGCGGACCAAGTATAGAACCTTGAGGTACGCCCTTAGATAGGAGTGAGAAACTGGACTCATAATTGTCTGTGCAAACCTTTTGAGATCTACCGCTTATAAAATTCCAAATAAGACGGACAGCGGACGATGAGAAGTTGAATTGAGAAGATATTTTCTAGCATAAAAGCGTATGATTTACAGAGTCGAAAGCTTTCGAGAAGTCCAGCAGTGAGAGAATGGTTAAATGATCATGATGTTTGTTCAGGCGTAGATAATCAGTTAATTTTAGGAGGGCAGTACTGCAACTGTGGTTCTTCCTAAAGCCATGCTGGAATTCAGTTAAAAAGGAATTAGATTCAAGGTATTGGACCATTTGAATGTACATTAACTTTTCCAGAGTTTTGGAGAGGCAAGAAAGGATACTAATGGGTCGGAAGTCCTGTGGAAGAGAGGCGTTGGATTTTTTAGGAATTGGAGTAACTTTTGCTTTCTTCCACAAAGATGGGAAAGTAGAGGACGTTAGACAGGAGTTAAAAATGTGGGTGAGACAAGGAAGTATGGAGGGAAGAATAATTCGAAGAAATTTTAAACTAATGCCGTCAACGCCGACTGCATTTGATCTAATAGAGTTGATGACAGAAATGACGTTCTCCTCTGACACTCTCATAAAACAAAAACCGGAATCAGAAACGATGTTCGAAACGACACAGGAGAAACTACTGGAGGATTCTGATATTGAAGCTGAGTTGACTATGTCACTGTTGCCGCTGGAAGCAGAGCCAACAGACGTAAAAAATGTTATAATTAAAGAAGATGAGGTCATGGTCAGAGACTCCAGGAACAGATATTTGATTTGAAAAGGTTGCAAGGTTTATATTATTAACTATAAAGTAATCTAGTAAAGAGGAACAGGACCCAGTGAAATGAGTTGGAGCAGTATTAACGATTGATAGAGAGTACGAATTTAAGATCGAAAAGAAGTCGCTGGCTAAATTATTCGGGTTAAGAACATTCAAATTAAAGTCTCCACAAAGAATAATATGAGGGCAACAACATAATATGAGGGCAACAACCTTTCAATACAGGAATACAGCGGTTCTAGATTAGAAATTCCGGGAGGCTTATAAATAGCTCCTATGAGGCACTTGTTTTCACCCCCAAATAATTCAGCAAAAATAAATTCGACTCCATCATTTGATGAAGCTGCAAGTCTATACGATATGCCAGCTTTAAAGTAAATGGCGACACCGCCCCCACGCCTATCAAATCGGTCGGATCTAAGGACATTATATCCAGGTATGGAGATAAGTGAATCCGGTAAGTCCGGCTTCAACCAAGTTTCAGAGAAACAGATGATATCTACATTCGAGTCTGCAAAGATATACCTTATTTCATCAATACTCCTAATTAAACTGCGCGCATTGAGATGACAGACCTTCAATCCACTAGATTGCGAGACAAAAATTCGTAATAGGATTTGACTTATATTTCCGTTCACATCACGGCGAGAAGGAACGTTACCCGACATCAAGCGTAAGGGTACATGTAGGAGTGCAGAAGACAACAGAGTTCAGCCCCGATACAAATGAGTAAAAACTAAAAAATGAAAACTTTATTATTTCAAAAAAAAAAAGAGAACTAAGCTAAAAAAAAATTAAAATAAGAAGAATAAGAAGAAATTTGACTTATCTATTAAAAATTTGAAAGATTAAACTGAAGAAAAATAAAAACGAATGAAAAAAAAAGAAACTTGATAAATTAAAAACAAAAACAAATCAAAGCATACGTCATTATTTATTCTGCTCCACAAGAGTATCCAGAGTCGACGCATCATCAATCCATATGGAGGAGCTATCTGCACTGGCTTTGACAAATACTTTGCCATTGACCACGTATGCATGGAATAGTCTTCCATCCGCCTTCAAGCGTCGGGCTCGCAGGAAAATCGGTCTATCATGGGATGTCAGAGACTGGTTGACGTAAAATCTAGTGGAACTGTCCGACACATTAATATCCAGAAGTGTGGGTGAGTGCGCTCTATATTTCTTGTAAAAGGAAATTTTCTCAGTTTGAGAAGAGAATTTCACAACCAACGGCGCACCGTTGTGATCGGATTTCGTACGGATCCTAAAAACGTCTGTGTAGGGTGTTATGTCCGATTTTATTTGCAATTTTATTGTAGATTGCGTGTACATCATCGTTTTTTTCATTTTTTACTCTGGGGATACCAGTTATTATTAGGTCTCTCGAGCGCAATTTCCTCTCGATGTGACGCTGGTTCATGGAGAGATTATCGACATCAGCTTGGATCTTTCCAAGCTTCTCCGCATATGTTTTGTCGAGGCTGGTCAGCTGCAGATTAATCGCCTCCAGAGCTTCAGTAGCATTCTTCTGGTTGCACTCCAGTGATTTAAGTGACTTCTTGATGGAGTCAATAGTGCTGGAGACAGTTTTCTGGAACTCTAGAAACTGTGTTGACATGTATGCCGATGCATCCTCACCTCTGGGTATACGACGAACTGTCCGTGCCTCGCCTGAAGACATATCAAGGAATGAAACCAAATTAGATGCCGGTCTTTATTTGTGATCGCGAACTCGCAAAATTTAGAATATCAAAAACGCCTGCTATTAAAGCAAAACTCTCGGTGGACAGACTAAAAAGGCTCGGAAATACAACGGTAATAGCGGAAAACTCGTAGCAAAAATATCGCACGTCTACTCTATCGTAGGCATCACACTGTACTTGCCATTTAAATATGATGAAAACAATCGAATATTATACTAAAGTCAAACTCAAAAGTCACATCTCAAGAAATCTCCTAATGCAAAATATTGTTACGTTTTTACGGCTTAACGGATTCGTAGGATTAATTAAGGAATACACTTTTTAATTATCCACACAATAATTTATTTATTACAAACCGAAACACAATTTAATTACAAACACAATTCTTACAGTCCACTATAATCACTTTAAATTTAATATTTCGCACTATTCAATTCTAATTATCGCTTTTTATTTCACTATAAATCACCACTTTTCACTTTGGAACACTTTTATCGCCTTTATAATCAAAACTGACTCGATAGCGGCTGCCAGGCGCTTTTATATAGGCAGTTCTACCTTTGTCTACTTTCTGGAACCTTCTCGAGTCCTTTTTCTCGAGCCTAGTGGTATGTTCTATTCTTTTCGTCCAGGAGCTTGAAGTTGTCTTCACTTATCGCGCGTTCCAATTTTAGTTTAGTACTTAAATTCTTAGTTCAGACAACAACCGAAAATCGTTGATTCATCCTCTCGACAAACAGATGGCGCATAATCATCACATTGCCCCCTTCTTAGGACTGTTCGTCCCGAACAGTTGTCCATCCTGGATCCGGCTGATGATATGGGCACAGCCTGTCTATGTGCACAATCTTCTTCTTTGCTTTGGGTCCTTGTTGAATCCTGTAGACCACATCGTTGATCCGTGTTAGGATTTTATAGGGCCCCTCCCACTGACGCTGAAGTTTCGGAGACTTGCCTTTCCGTCTTCGAGGGTTGAACAGCCAAACGAGGTCACCTTCCTGGAATCCGCTACAGTTTGCTCGGAGGTCGTACCTTGTTTTCATCCTGTCTCTGGCCGTCTTAGGATTCTCCCTTCCGATTTTCTCAACTGAGGCCCCAACGTTGTATTGTCGAGTTTCTTCTTTCGCTCTGACTCGAGGACCCTTACTGCCGGCACAAACTGCACATTTACGACACCAGTTCGTAACATCCTCCCGCATATGAAGCCAATAGAATCTCTCCTTTATTTTTGCCAGAGTTTTGTTGACTCCCAAATGTCCTCCTGACGGGTTATTGTGACACTCCTCGAGAATATCTGTTATTCCAGCACGAGGGACTAGCACCTGCATTCGATGAGAGGTACCATCAGCTGTTTCCCATTTGCGCTTCAATACTCCTCCTTCGATATGCAATGAATCCCATTGGGCCCAATAGCTCTTCAGGATTTCACTTCTCTCTGCGATGTCTTTCCATTTAGGCTTCTCGTTGTGTCCTTTCCATGACAAAATCGCAGAAATGTCCGGGTCGTCGCGTTGCGCATCTCGAATTCCTTGGTCCTCATATTTTATGCTTGGCTCAGCAGTCGTCTTTTGACACTTTTCCTCAATACGCCAACGATACTTAAAACCTGGTTCGCATGGTCGCCGGGACAGTGCAGTATCCATTGGAATTCCCCTGTTGCGATGTTTCATCATCAATTCTCCAAGGTCCAATAGTATTCCATGTGTTGTCATAAAGTCCAAACCAAGAATACACTCGTCTACTATGTCAGCTACCAGGAACGAATGGGTAAACTTAATGTCGCCGAGTACCACGTCCATCATTGTTTCCCCATGTAATTTCACTGGCTCTCCTGTTACAGTTTTCAGGATGTACTGGTCTGCGTTTTTCAGCCACTTTCTACCGACCAAATCAGCCCTGATGACAGATCTTGAAGCACCTGTATCCACGGTAATTCTGTATTGTTCATCGCCAACTTTCCCCTCGATGACAAGGCTGTTGTTGCCACGCTGCAGTTGGGTGATGTTGACGATAACGTCAGGGGTCTCAATTTTCCCCACCAACTCCCTCCGGTCGCCTTTCTGCCGTTGTCCACATTTTCCACAGCATGTTGAGCCACTCCTACTCCCTGGCGATTCCACTCTCCTTCGCTTTCGGCAGCTCCTTTGTAAATGGCCCGTCTCACCACAGTTCCAGCATCGTAGACGACGACGTACTTCCGAGGTGTTGACTCGATGGCAAATGTTCTCAGTCATATCGATTCCCCTGAGGTGGACCGTATTCCTTGTTGCTTGCTTCGCTGCCTCGTATGCCAGAGCATATGCCAAAACTTCGGCGGTAGTATTCTTTCCGGCCAATCTGGCTGCCATTTGTAGATCCCGGTCGGTAAAAGAGTTCAGGAAAGCCTCTCTTGCTACCTCATTGATGTAGTCTTGACCAAAACTAGGATAAGCCAGATGCACTAACCTCTCGATGTCGGCGCATAGTTGTTGTAATGTTTCTCCTGGCCTTTGAAGTCTATTTCGAAGTTGAAGCCGATAGACCTCTTGCATGTGCTGATCGCCGTAGCGCATTTCTAACGCCTGAACCAAGAACCCGTAATTGTTTCGATGTTCTGCAGGTATTGACTGTAGTATTTCTGCTGCTGTGCCCCTTAGTGCTAACGTTAAGGACATTGCTTTCTCCTCCTCGGTCCAGTAATTACCGGCTGCTGCTGCTTCGAATTGGAGCTTATAAGTAGGCCATGGGCTTTGCCCGTCAAAAGTTGGAGGCTGTAGTTTCCTAACTCCGATGACTTCGTGAGATGCTGCCGCTGGGTGTTGAATCTTTACCCTTTCCAGGTCGGCTCTGACAGTTTCTAGTTCAGTTTCGAGCTTTTCTAAATCATTCCTTACATTTGCCTTGATGGAGGATTCGAGATTTTCCAGATCATTCTTCACATTTACCTTGATGGAAGATTCGAGATTTTCCAGATCATTCCTTACATTTTCTTTCATGTTATCTAGCTTGTTGTCGACAGAAAGGGAGAATGATTCGATTTTCTGTTCCAGCTGGTTCCTCTGTTCTTCCATCGACTCTTTGAGATCTGCGATCGAACGTTCATGAACTACTGTTAACATTTTTTGTTCATCCTTTAACGCCAACACTTCCGCCTTGATTTCTGTTGTTGCTTCCCTCATATCTGCCTTCAACTCTGCTGATGCACGTTCTTGCGCTGCTGATGACCGTTCTTGCGCTGCTGATGACCGTTCTTGCGCTTCCTTCATCACCATCAATGTTTTGAAAAGTTCTGCCATACTCACTGTCGTTTCTTCTGGCTCCGCTCCTACCTCGTCTTCAAACATGTAGGTTTCAGGATCCTTACCTTCGTTCACCATAGCTTCTCGAAGCAGGGCGGTTAGGGAACTTTTAGCCCCCACCGTTGACAACGAGCGTTTACTTAATTCTTTTTTCAACTCTACAGTGCGCAAATCCACTAGCTTTCGACCCATTTTATTAAAAAGTCCTTATTTCTCACGCACAAAATTTAAATTCCAATCACAATTATTGTTCAAGTTCACTTATTTCACTTATCTCTTAATTAATCCCACTTCTGACACCAATTGTTACGTTTTTACGGCTTAACGGATTCGTAGGATTAATTAAGGAATACACTTTTTAATTATCCACACAATAATTTATTTATTACAAACCGAAACACAATTTAATTACAAACACAATTCTTACAGTCCACTATAATCACTTTAAATTTAATATTTCGCACTATTCAATTCTAATTATCGCTTTTTATTTCACTATAAATCACCACTTTTCACTTTGGAACACTTTTATCGCCTTTATAATCAAAACTGACTCGATAGCGGCTGCCAGGCGCTTTTATATAGGCAGTTCTACCTTTGTCTACTTTCTGGAACCTTCTCGAGTCCTTTTTCTCGAGCCTAGTGGTATGTTCTATTCTTTTCGTCCAGGAGCTTGAAGTTGTCTTCACTTATCGCGCGTTCCAATTTTAGTTTAGTACTTAAATTCTTAGTTCAGACAACAACCGAAAATCGTTGATTCATCCTCTCGACAAACAGATGGCGCATAATCATCACAATATTCTATCCACACACCTGAGAACCATTCCTCACAAACCAACCTTTATTCCTACTCCTTGTTCCCAAAAGCGAGGCAGGGCGCTATAACCCTTTCCTTTCCGCACCACTTTTTCTACTTTCAGATCTCACTCGCTTGTTAGATGACACCCATCATTGAAGGAAGCTTTGAACTGTTGAAGGCAGAAGGTGTATAATACAGATAGGTGCATGATCATCATTGGCATCTTATGTCAACAGATGCCAAGGGAGGGAATATGCCAGCATCCCGAGGAAGACACCCTAAAATGAAGTAACCACAGATTAGTTTTTAAGTACATTTAATTGTAATTAAGAGAAATTTACTTACCATTGTTTGTGAAGATGTCATCAAAATGAACCCAACTAACTAAAAAGAAAAAAAGATGTGCATACTTACCTCGATATGAACACGAAACAAACAAGCACTCAGAATAAAAAACAATCACTTGTCAGAGCCCATTTGACATTATCGATCTAAAATCTGCCACCTATTGCAATATTTTGGTATTTCATGGCATTGGAGACTTCACATATCGATTTAAGTCGAGACTCAAACCATAGGGGTCCGCAACCGAACGTAAAGGTCTAACATAGAAGAGATACTCAAAATTTCGGTAGCTAAAGAGAATATCCCCACTAGATCCTGATAGCAAGCCAAGGTCAAAAGGGTCATAAAGGCTCTGCTAAGTTTCCGATAAGAATCGGAGAACACTTTTCCACTAGACGAGCGGAAGACGAGACCTGGGGTGAGTGTGCACAAAAAATCGTTGGCATTAGTATTCTTGTAACTTTAAAACATTTTTATGACATCTTGGTACAATTTTCTTGCAATTCCCTTTTTTTCATTTTATTAATTTTTCTCAATGTTTTTTCGAGTGAATAATTTTATATAAAATAAATTAAGTTACATTTTTTCAATTTGATAAAGTAGAACTACCATTTAATTTAATCCAAGTAAAAACATAATTGAATTTAATCAACATATGGAATGATCAGTAACGAGTGAATATTAAAGAAAATTGTAAGTATAACGGTGGTGTTATTTTTTCATGATATTATAAACGAAACTATATAACTTTTGAGCATTTTTAGGATAGGAGATATCAACATAAAACACCAGGGAATCTCAACTCATAGTAGCCGAGATAAACCCCGGTGGTGTCTCCCAGGTACCCTCAGAGAGGAATACCGGCTGCCTATCTCTAGATGGGTCAAGGTTGGCAAACAACCCCAACGACTCTGAGACCACTTCAGGCATACATATATAAGGTGACATAGGAGAAATCCGTCCGCCTACCAAGCCGGTCTCAAATGGTGGTTCCCATTCCACTAAGGTTAAAGGAGGAAATGCTCTGTGAATCATACGAGCCGAGCGAGGGCGTATTCCTCGCCAATGCCCTCTTACCCTCTGGAACAAGAACAGTGTCTATTGGCTTTCTTAATGTTAACGCCCAACCAGTAGTCCTGACGAGCCTAACTCCCACGCTCGCCCCAACAACAGACTATATTACCAATCAACTAGCCCCTAACAACAACCCTAAGCCTGCAACCAACGCTAACGACGCATGCGGGTATCTGTCAGGCTCTGAACTAGCCGGTCTCAGGAACGCCCATACCCATCTTCCTCTAACGTAAGGCGCGAAAGTATACCCAAAATGGTGCAATTCCGCATGGTATACCCAAGCAAAAAGGGCAACATTCAAGTTAGGCAAAAAGGAAATGGAAAACAATTCCCTCTAATACCTACGATACATATTCTCGAATTATCACGATTTGGAAGATCATAAGCGCGAAACCCGCTTCAAACAACTAGAAGAGGTACTCAGCATCGAGCATCCTCTTACGTCCTCTTAACTTCCGAAAAACGTACAGTATCTCCTCTATACCCAAAATCACCCAGTAGTTCTGACGAGTCTAACAATAACACTCGTCCAAACAAATGGCTACCTTCCTATACCCCTTATCCCAGCCCTGCAAATCTTAGTCCACGGCCATCTGTCGAACGAGACAGCGACGAGTGGAGTCTACGACCGGCAGGCAAAACCGGATCCCCACCGTCCAAAACAAGCCGTAACGGACATTTAAAACCAGGGGCCAAACTCATACGAAGTGATCGGAACAATGATCAGGAAGTCAGAAGTCTAACTGTCATACTCCCTCGCCGACGTATCTACACCTTGACGTGGTGGTGAGGCTTGCGTGGCCCCGTAAGGGAGCCCTGACTAAGATAGATGCGCACAATCCAAGGTGTAAACAATCGTGCTGAAGGGATGAATGGTACTGCGTTAGTGTACTACTAACGATGGACTCCGGATACCAGGCGACCTCCGGTTTAAATTAGCCTTCCCACAGTGGGCTAGATTTGGAAAAAAGTGGACAAAAATAGAATGCGTTGTCTTATACATTCGAAATTTTGGCTACATGGGTGTTTCACATCGCTGATCATAAATCCGTTATTAAAACTATAAAAACAAAATAGCGGATCCAATATGGTGGACGGATTTTACAAAGACTCGCATATTCTGAGAACAAAAGAATTGTAAAAAGCAAATGGTTTATTTTTAATTTTTTTATTTTTATTTTTAATTAAAATTAATTACTTTAAAATAATCATACATACATTTATAAACTTTACGTATTTACATTAAGGGTCTGTGCCAAAATAGCAATTCAAATGTCAATTTGTATGGAAAACCCATTTCAATTGGTAAATTTGATTTTCGATGGTTTGCGTCTTTGGAAAGGAGGCAACTTAAATTAAAGGACAAGATAAAAGAATTTAAAAAAAATGGAGCCTTCGTTGTTACTAGCAGACTCAGATGGTACAATTGCTTTACTTAAGTCAAGCAAGAAGCAAGCTCAAAGCTTCGCCAGACAAACTGTTATTACATTTAGGGTATTTCGGCACATGCTCGAAATATAAGGGTCGGATGTGACGAGAAGACGATTGAATACATCCATATTTCCTTGTCTAGAAGTTTTTCTAGCAAAATGCTCACGATATTTTTTTAAATCTTTGTTACGCGCCTCCTGGGCGTCTTCAGACATTTTACCAAGCGTTAATTAAATGTAATAAATTAAATTTTCATACATTTTTCCGAAAATTTCACATGGTAACACTACGTACGAGTTTTAACGATTTTTCACGAAAGCACGCGATTCACGCCGTACAAAATATGAATTGGCAAGTTTTGGCACCCAAATCTTTCGAATTCTCATTAAAGAATTTCCTAAAAAATCGAATTAAAACTATGCCGGGCGGTAGTGGGCAATAAACTATTTTTACAATTTAAGGCTAATTATTATTTAAAAAAAAATTTTTTTTTTCGTTGTTATTGATCATTCTCTTACATTAGCATGTATTATTATTTAATAACGGTAGAACACATAAAAATTTTCTACATACCTTCAGGATCACTCTCCATTGAACTTAATTAATATTACACACTCAGATATAAAGTTATTGGGATTTAACGTAGGAAGTATTTTTCGCGGTGAAGACACGCAAATGCAGATATGTCCAAAGTATCTAACTTCGGAATGCCTCAGATCCGCTGGCTTTAAAGCTACCCGCCCCATTTTTCGGAAAAACGTCCAGGGGATTCCCCTCTATAAAATAATTCCTATAGAAAAAGGCATTTAAAAAAATTTTTTTTTGATTTTTGTCCACTTTTTTTAGAATCTAGCCCACTGTGCTTCCCATGGTAATGCGGAGCTCTGCCATGGGCGACTGTCCCTTCTCGCGCAACTCGTGGGATCAATATAGATACCTTAAAAAATAATAATGAGGATGGAGCACCTCTCAACGCTTCAACCACTTCTGGGGTTTGCATAGCCCCCCAACAGGCCAACCTACAAGACCAGTTGGACATTCCCTGCGAAATCATGCAGCAAGGTGCCGATCACGGCCTCAATGAAGGGGAATTTTCGGGATCCCTCTTCAATGAGGGCAGTCTGAGTCCGCGAACTGCCGTGGAGCACGCTGAGATCACTCCTTGAATGGAAGAAGATCTCCTTAGAGGCCCACCAGCGGAACCGCGCTCACCTTCTGCTCCATTGGAGCGGCAAACTGGAAATCCAAAAGCTCCTTCTAAAAACAGGAGTGGCGCAGCCACCAAACGTTTTAAGCGACTTATGGATGCTGATTACTCTCGGGAAGATGCCGAAAAGATTTGCGTGGCCCCCGAGGAAGAGAGGAAAGCCATTCTTCCTAATAAGAAGAGGGGCAGATCCTCTGAATCCTCTCCAGGCCAAAATGCCCCGGCGAAAAGGGCGAAGGCTCCAGCTACACGGCCTGGAAAGCCAGCTGTAAAGCCTTCGCCAAAGAAGTGCGACGCATCCGCACTGAAGCCAAAAACCGCTTCAAAGCCGACCTTCTGCCAAATAGCAGAGAGTGTCAGAATGGGTGTGCTCGCCGCTGACTACCCAGAGACTCTCCTGACCACGGATCAGTTAACTGCTGTGCAAGGGAGTCTTCTGGAGGCGATAGCCCAGTTGGGACAAAGCTCAGAGCAGACGAGGTTCCTAGGTGTCGCTGCGCGCCCGGGGTGGCTAGCCATCACCTCAGGTCAATTGACGAGCTGAGACGGACAGGCGGCCAAATTGGCTACAAGTTTTGTTGGGCACAGCTTAGGATTAAGGCGGCAGAAAAGCCTATGTCCAAGGCTGAATCTGGCCAAACTCATACTGTCCCCTCAGCGACCGCCAGCACTTCGCGAGCAACCGCGACCATTTCCGCTCCTATCACCAAGGAAGCAGATGCCCCGAGGCTAATATCTGAAGCCTCGCATGAGCCTGTTCCGGAAATGGCAGAGGTAAGCTCCAATGTGAGGATGGTGACCACTGCACTCTCTGGGCTGGTGGTTGGGGGGTCCTCTAACGAGGTAGTGAATCCCTCCACTAGCTCAGTATTTCAGACGGCTGGGGCAATGTCTAGAACCCCACCATCCGACACATGCGAACATATAGCCTCCAGAGAGGCTGGTGCTGCTGGCGGAATCGTCGGGGAAGCAACTCTGGATGCTTCCTCTATTGCCGCTACAGGCGGGGCTGAGCCCCTAAATTCGCCACTCCAATCCTCAAGGGGTAAACCACCACAGCCCAGTAAGGGTCCTAAGAAGGGGAGGAGAAAAAATCCCTTCAGGAAATGAGTACTGCTTCCAATATGAAGATTGTCCAGATAAACCTTCATCACGCCAAGGCTGCTTCTGCAATACTTGAAAAAAGGTTTATCTCGGGCAATTTAGATGTGGCCATAATCCAAGAGCCATGGGTGTACCGAGGAAGAATATGTGGCCTCGCTACTAATGCTGGCAGGTTGATCTACTCCACCGAGCATGACTGCCCTAGAGCAGCACTGCTCATGGGGAAGAGACTAACATGCCTTCCTCTTTCGCAGTTCGTATCCAGAGATCTGGTCGCGGCTGAAGTAGTGCTACCTGGAGACGTAGGAATGCCCAGGCTCGTTATAGCCTCGGCCTACTTCCCTGGTGAAGAGCCTGCCCCACCACCACCAGATGTCAAGAGACTTGTGGAAGACTGCACTAGGAGGAATATTCAGTTAGTGATTGGTTGCGATGCCAACGCGCACCACCTTGTGTGGGGAAGCTCCAATACTAATTCTAGGGGCGATTACCTCCTTGATTTCATTACTACCCACAATTTACAGGTTATGAACAAGGGGCACGAACCTACCTTTTCTAATGTGATTAGGCAAGAGGTAATTGAACTGACTCTTGCTAGCACATTTGTCAGTTCCAGAATACTAAACTGGCACGTCTCAAGTGAGCCATCAATGTCTGACCATAGACATATAAGGTTTAACCTGAGAGCTTCTGCAATATCCTCGGAAGCATTTAGGATTCCACGGCAGACTGACTGGGACGCTTATCGCACAGCTCTCAGTTTAGGAATCAGCCATATGGATACTAATCTCATTACTGACAAGGGAAGTCTCTTTGGTGTCAAACGCGCAGAGCTGGGTTACTGGTTCTTATCAAAACAAAGCTAAAAATGTATATCACAACCCCTATCTTTTTTATATTTTGTTTATACCGAAAATTCTGTTTTAGGCTAATATCTCTTAAACGGAAAGTCCTACCATAAAAAATTATTTACAAAGTTTGTAAATCATGCGATTATCTACAAAAAATGATAACATACATTTTCCCGTACGAATTGCCGTTCAAGAGATATCGCCGTTTTAAAGATTTAAAATATTCATATCCCCCTAATTCGCAACTTGTATAGGTCATCAGACGTTCAATAAATCCTCTGTTGGAACAATTAAAAAATCGGTATAAACAAAATATCAAAAAGATAGGGGTTGTGATATACATTTTTAGCTTTGTTTTGATAAGAAGAACCAGAAAAAAAAATGTAACCTAGCTCTGCGCGTTTGACACCAAAGAGACTTCCCTTGAGGCCGATCTCGACCTTGTCTCTACCAATCTGCAGGAAACGATCATCGCAGCCTTCGAGAGCAGCTGCCCTGCGAAACCTCGAAGCACTAACCGAAAGGTTTCATGGTGGAACAATGATCTCTGCAAGCAAAGGAGAGAAGTCAGAAAATTATTTAATAGGGCTAAAGTCTCGGGCAACTGGGACCCCTACAAGAAAGCCCTTACCAATTACAATAAAAATTTGAGAAGATCCAAACGAAGGTCATGGAAAGCCTTCTGCGAAGAAATAGACAAACTTCCAGCCTCCACGAGGTTACACAAAGTTCTGTCTAAGGATCACTCTAATGGCATTGTCTCTCTCAAGACCTCTGAAGGGTCCTTTACGGAGAACACCAGGGATACCATGGAGCTATTAATGAGCACTCATTTCCCTGGCTCTCAGGTAATTAACCCTGGATTGGCCTTTGAACCTAACATTGAATCGGAGGTAGTACTTGCCCATCGGTCCTATAATAGGAACAAAGGCCTGGCAAACAGGATTTTCACTGCCGGTAAGATTGAGTGGGCCATTGGCACCTTCAGTCCCTTCAAGGCTGCTGGAAAGGACCACATCTTCCCAGTTCTCCTTCAGAGAGGCTTGGAAGAGATCTTACCGGTCCTGCTACCACTTTTTCGGGGTAGCTTTGCGCTGGCCCACATTCCGAGTTGTTGGAGAGAGGTTAGGGTAGTCTTTATCCCTAAATCGGAATCAAATAGAGAAGCAAAATCCTATCGACCCATCAGCCTCTCTTCCTTTCTTCAGAAAACAATGGAGAAAGTTTTAGACAGTCATATTAGAGAGGGTCTTACAGCGAGCCCACTTCACTGTCTGCAATTTGCCTACCGGCCAGGCAGATCTACAGAGACTGTCATTCATGTGCTAGTGAGAGATATTGAGAAGTCCCTCAGGGCCAAGGAAATCTCTCTCTGCGCTTTTGCAGACATTGAGGGTGCGTTTGACAACGTTACCTTCGAAGCGATCAATGAAGTAGCAGTAAAAAAAGGCATTCTTCGCCCCACTGCGAGATGGATCACGTCGCTTCTCAGCAGCAGATTGATAACTGCTGAGATGAATGGTGAATCGATTACGGTAATTGCTGCTAAAGGCTGTCCTCAAGGGGGCGTTCTATCACCCCTCCTATGGTCAATCGTAATCGACGAACTTCTTGCCGACCTGAATAACCGTGGATTTAAAACACAGGCCTATGCTGACGATATCGTCATAACGGTCAGACCTCATGCAAGCCGCTTTGTCACATGTGCATAGCTAGTGCCGTAGCAAGAATCTGGGTATTAACCCACAAAAAACTGTCATCGTACCGTTTACTAATAGAAGGAAGCTAAATTTAAAAGCTCCCTCTGTGGACGGCAAAGAAAAAGGTTTCTCAAAGGAGGCTAAATATCTAGGATCAAAAGCTCTCCTGGAAATCTCAAATTGAGAGAGTAACTGCCAAGGCAACTGCATCTCTCCATGTTTGTCGCCAATTCGTAGGAAAAACCTGGGGTCTTAAACCTAGGTTAATGTTTTGGCTATATACTACGGTCGTAAGGCCCATGATCACATATGCATCCATCGCATGGTGGGCTAAGACCAAACAAAATGGTGCTATGATTAAGCTGGCCAGGGTGCAAAGACTGGCCTGTCTTGGTATCACAGGGGCCAAAAGCACCTGTCCGATTGTGGCTATGGGGGCTCTACTGAACCTTCCTCCGCTACACCTGGTGGTGAAAAAAGAGGCTCTGGCAGGGGCACTGCGTCTACGGGACCTTTTCTCCTTTAAGCCAGGAGACCTGCTGGATCATTTATCGATCCTCAAGGAGCTGAACTTGGAGCCAATGATATCTTTGTCCGATACCATTCCTGCTACTCTTGACTTTGACAAACCGTTTACGACGATTATTCGAAGTTGGTCAGAGTGGCAACATGGCAGGCCTCTCTTTAGAGGAAGCACGGCCTTTTGGTACACAGATTGTTCCAAAACCGATAAAGGGGTAGGGCTGGGTGTTTATGGCCCAAGGAGCAAAATATCCTTGGCTCTGGGCACTACCCCCACTGTTTTTCAGGCTGAGGTACTCGCCATCCAGGTGTGTGCTCAGACTTGTATTAATAGAGCTCCAAATAGCTCTAACATTGTTATTTTCTCGGACAGTCAAGCTGCACTGCTGGCCATTAAATCGCACAGAGTGTCATCAAAGACTGTCCTGGATTGTCTTCAATCCCTGAAATTCCTCAGCAGGAACAATAGTGTCACGCTGATGTGGATTCCGGGCCACGAAGGTCACATTGGTAATGAGATTGCCGATAGCCTGGCTAGAGCAGGCGCAAACTCATTACCTATTGGTCCGGAACCTTTCTGTAGCTTAGCAAGCTGCCACGTAAAAATGGCCTTAAAGAATTGGGTTGACCAGATGTTTCTTCAAAGCTGGTCTAGGACCCAGGGTGCTCGTCAAGCTAAAAGATTCATCCAAATCGATAAAGCTAAGGCGGGCAAACTTTTAAATCTCAAGAGGTGGGAGCTAAAAATAATAACAGAGCTCCTGACGGGCCACTGTTCGCTAAACTATCACCTAAACAAAATAGGACTGGTGGCCGACTCTGGCTGTCGATTCTGCGGGACAGCTCTCGAAACCGCGGAGCACTTGATGTGCGACTGTGAGGCTACAGCGAGGAAAAGACTGAGCCTTCTCCATCGTGATTTCCCTACTCCCAGGGAGATTTGGGACAGCAACCCTAAATCAGTTTTAGGCTACCTAAGAAGCCTTAACCTTGATGGTTTTTAAAGAAGGGGATGGCACAATAGACCAAACAAAATAGGTCGCAGTGCCCGCTAAAGCGCCCCTCAACAAGAATAACAATAACTGTCATACTCGACCAACAAAAAGCTACACTATTATTAAAATAGTCCCTAACAACCACCTTAAGCCTCTAACCAAAGCTAACGACGCATGCGGGTATCCGTCAGGCTCTGAACCAGTCAATCTCACGAACGCCCATACCTCATCGTCCTTTAAAGCAAGGCTCCAAAGTATACCCAAAAATGGTGCAATCCCGCATGGTATGCCCAAGTGAAAACGGACAAAATCTAATTTATGCAAGAAATGGAACTCGATTTTCTTCAAAAATTGAGATATAACATTTCCGGACTATAAGGATATTGAGCAAAAAAAAAACGTGCTTCAAACTATTCGAAGAGATACCACGCAACTTTCGTCCTACCCTCTCCACCCCCTCATCCTTCGAGTACGAGAATCGCTCTACTCCGTAGCGATTCTCTTGCTCCAGGGGGGAAGGAATGTTATGTATAAAAACTCGACATTTCCAAATATCCCACAAATTGGAAATCCTTAACGGAAATTTTTTTAAATCCAATACAAAAAAATTAAAAGTCCTGGACGGAAAATTTTAAAATATTATCTCACGACAAAATACAACTTGTAATAAGATACTTCCCTTCACGGGAAACGCCGAAGACAAAAGCAACTTGAGATTTTCCAGCGACGTGATAATTTTCGCAAACATTGCAACTAAAATGTGGGAAATCAAAACGTGACAACCGTCAATTTTTGCTTGTAAAACTGCAACTATGCAATTAGATTGACACTCTTTGAGGGTAGTGTCATCTTTTTTAAAAAGGTACTAGAAGTCTTGATTTTAACTTCGAACGCGGCCACACACGAATATAGAGAATTAAAAAATAAAAGTTTGAAAAAAAGAAAAACGCGGTCGCTGGTGGTTGCGCTGGCATCGTGGCGGTTGCCAGTGCTAAGTGAAAAAATTAACTTTAAAAGTACAATTTTAAATAAAAATTTCAAACGGCGTGTCGGGATAAAATAATAATTTAAAAAAAAAAGAGAATAGTGTCAACCAATCTGTCGCACTCTTAAAAATTTGGAGTTTATACATTTCGTGATAAACTAAACAATATTATTTAAAATTAAACAAAAATAAATATAAATGTGAAAACAATATTATATAATATTATACATATATAAAAACTTTTATAACTTTTTTTTGAGAACAAATTTACATGCATAAATATAAATAATAAAAAAAATAAAAAGTGTGTGAAAGTTTGTTTTTATAATTAAGATTACTATCTTGTTTGCCTATTTTAACAAAAGTATATAACAAGGTTATATAAGATTAATATATAACAACGGCAAGAAATGGCTTACAGAGACAGTTCTTTAGTTACAAATATTTCTTCTTCTTCTTTGATCCGTTAGCTGGCGGTCCGAGCGGGACGTCCGCGCAACGGATACGCTGCTGTCGGTGCCGCTGGGTCCCGAACTCTATTCACGATTCGCTTCCATTCTTCTCGGTTTTTGGCGGTGTCTCGAGCCTCGGTAACTGATAATCGTTGATTCTTTAAGTCACCCTCGATATTCTTCAACCAGGTTTTCTTCGGTGCCGATCGCTGTATTCTCCAGTCTGCAGGACGGTCTCGCCATAGAAGTTTACGTGGCAAGCGGTTATCATCCATTCGGCAAACATGTCCAAACCACCGTAGTCGACGTTTTTGCATTTCTTCTTCGATCATTGTTTGCTGATCGCATCTTTGTCTGACAACCTCGTTTCGAAGGCGATCAGGGAGTGAGACACGGAGGATCTGCCTCAAACATCGCATTTGGAAGACCTCGAGCTTCTTAACGTCCGGTTTGAGCAGTGTCCACGTTTCAGATCCATAAAGAAGAATCGGAACAATCAACGTTCGGTAAAGACGTAGTTTTATTTTGATGGAGATATTTGCTCGTTTCCATATGCACCACTTGAGCGAGGCGAATGTTGCTGTTGCCTGGCCGATACGGCTGTGAACGTCGGCCGTCGATGCTACTTTCGTTTCCTCAACCAATGATCCCAAATATTTGAACTTTGGAACCTGTTCGATTTGGGTTCCATTGAGGTAAACACTGGCTCTTGATCCATCCGTTGTGAGCACTTTGGTCTTTTCCGCATTGATTTTTAACCCGTATGATTGGGCGATGCGGGAAATATCGTATAAGATGTCCGTTGTTTCGGCATCCGTGTCGGCGAAAACAGCGCTATCGTCGGCGAACATTAAGTCTGTTACGAAGTTGTTGTCGTCGTATTGAACTCCGAGTCGTCCACCGAATGCTTCACGCATAATCGCGTCGATCACAACGTTGAAGAGAAGTGGCGAAGCGACGTCTCCCTGTCGGACACCCGTCTGAATCGGGAACTCCTCGGATAAGTCGTTTCGAATACGAACGCTGGCTGCTGGTTGAGCCATCGTACGACGCTTGGAGAAGTTGGATGATTCTCAATGGCACGTGTTCGGTTACCAAGACTCTCCACAAGCTGTTCCAATCGATGCAATCGAAAGCGGATTTGAAATCGATGAAAACGACGACAATTCGTTTGCCGCAACGAATTCTTTCTTCCATTAACTGACGGAGTGCGAATATTTGATCAATGCATCCTCGATGTGGTCTAAATCCCGCTTGTTCCTCCCGGCTCGTTTGCTCTCGATGTTTCTGTAGCCTCGATTGTATTATTTTCGTAAATACTTTACCGACGATCGAAAGAAGGCTAATACCGCGATAATTCTTGCATTCCCGACTGTCGCCTTTCTTCAAAATTGGGACAACGATCGTTACAAATACGATGACAATAAGTCAGCTATTAAAAATTACATGACAATAGAATGTCCAAACCAAAATTCGTAGCAGGAAAATGACAAGAAATACAAGTCAGAAAAATCTAATCAAACGAAGTAACATAGACGAGCTCTAATTACTGCTATCAACCATTGATGAAGTCAGATCTATGTGCTACGATTCATGGTTCTAGCATAGAGCTGCCGCACACCATATAACCTGTCACAGACCTTGGCTAACGAATGTTGCTAAATTAAATGGCCCTACAACAGTTGTGATTGGTGATTCAACAACGTTGGTGACATTGAAATGGAAGCATTTCATGGTGAGAAATGGTATGAAATAGTCTCACTCATGTCGTTCAACCTCTTTTCTGTAACGTAATTATTAGACAAAAGTTATGATCAAGGTTTGGATGCAAGGCAGTCAATTTTTAAAACACCAAATAAACGAACAATTGTGGCCATCGCTGAACGCGAAGGAAAATTATTTATAATTAAGTTTCGTAGAATAGATACAAATGTTTAGTTGCTGACTGTGTCAAAGTCTGCAGAAGAAGCTTCACTATAATAACCAGTTATTAAACATTAGCTGACCTACTCAAATGGAACCAGTGCTTCTAGCAAGGATGTCGAGCTCTTTGTAGACATCAATAATTTACATCAAATTGTGGATCATCCCACAAGAGTCCCTGATGTTGCTGATCAAGGATCCGATCTCCTTGAACTTTTCCTTACTTCTCATCCAGCGCGGTACTCCGTTACAGTTGATTCACCTCTAGGCAATTCGGACCACTGCCTTGTTAGCGCCAGCATCCCATTCAAATTTCCCACCCCTCCCAAATCAGTTAGAAGAGCTGTATGGCCTAGGGAAGGCCAACTCACTGAGGCTTATTAATTTTTTCCAATATACTGATTGGAACCTGTGCTTCCGTAACAAAAACGTCAACTCTGCCGCTACCCGTATCACTAGGATCGTACAGGCAGAAATGCATTTGTTCATTCCTCATTCTGCTAAATCTGTGAAGGCTAAGCCCTAAGTAATCAGAACTAAAGAAGCCGTGTTTCGAGATTACATCGACTTCCCGAGTGAATCGTTCCGTGTAGAGAATGTCAAAAGTTCATTTGAGAACAACCTTCAACTTCTAGTCATTGGTAAGTTCCATCAAGAAGAATTTCACTGCCTCCACAACTAATTTATTCATCTACGATGAGAAGGTGATAACAGACTGCAAATCCAAACCCGATTTATTAGCATCTCTGTTCGCTTCAAATTCTTCTCTACTCGGAACCGATATGTTACCCCTGTTTCCGAGCACAACGCCCATTCAACGGACAGGGTTTTCTTAAGGACTCGCGAGGTGTACAGGGACCGGATAACATACCCCTATCGTCTTAAAACAATGCGCCTCACTTTTGACTAAACCTCTGCGTAAACTTTTTTCCCTATGATACTTCTCCAGAGTTTATCCAGACTCATTAAAACTTGCCCATGTTCAGCCCATACCGAAAAAAGGTGACTCCAGCCTTCTCTCCAACTAACGCCCAATAGCAATTACTTCCATTCTCTCCAAAACCATAGAGACGGTAATCAACAAGAAACTTATGGGATATCTAGAATCCAACCAACTTATCAACGACAAACAATACGGCTTACGACAAAAAAGATCCACTGGTGATCGTTTAGTTTGCCTTATAGAAATTCTTAACCGAAATTTGCATGGATCTGGCGAATTTAGTTTGGTTGCTTTGGGTATTTCCAAGGCTTTTGATAGGGTATGGTACTTGTTAGCTAAACTCAAAGTTATTAGAGTCGACTCAATTCCACAGAAGTCTATCGAGAGTTTCCTTTCCGGTCGTTCAATTAAGGTAGTATTGGATGGCGTCAAACCTGAATCTCACAAAATCTCTACGGGGGTCCCCCAGGTATCAATTTTATTACCGGCCCTATTTCTGATCTTTATAAATGACCTAAGAAAACTAAAAAGTATAATCAAACCTGCTTGCGACTTCTATCAGCTCAGTGTGTGAACTGGAGAATGCAGCGACGCAGCATAGTGATGGACAGCAACACTGTGTCTTCCTTTCAGCCGTCACGTAAAGTGCCCTGGTGGATCGACAGGTTAGCTGCAATGTGTTCAATAGGCCAAAACATACGGGGCATTGGAATTACATAACATATGGTCCGGAGCCAGTTTCTACAATTGGTGTAGAAAGTTGGTAACGAGCTGCATGCAAAGATGGAACTTTTTGATTATCTGTAGCAGACTAATTTGGTGATTGGGCTACAGGGTTCCGCAGCCAGGAGAGATTATAAATATACAACAGAGAACTCTCAGATTTCTTGCGGCATTAATAATAGGACACGCAAATTTTTGGTATCTTCTAAAAAGAATGAGAGCTCTTTTGGATGACGCTTATTGACTGTGCCTGTAGGAGCACGAGAAGTAAACTTCCAATTCAATTTCAGAACATTAATTGAAACTATTTATTAAGTTTTGTAATGCAAATCAATTCCTCTATCCTTTTGCTGTGCGAAATGATCTATTATAATATCATAATTTTCATCAACACTGAGGAGCCCAAAACACTTTCGTGAATAACGCCATGTTTATCTACATATCTTAAAATTGTAGAAAGTTGGGATTTCACAGAGATATCTGCAGTTTCATCCAAAATTATTGAAACAAATGAAGCGTTTTCAATTTCTTTTTTAATAGAATCTATGATTACCTATATAAGAAATTGACGAAATTAAAGCATTTTGGATATCATTCGATAATATTGAAGATGTTTCGCAATCATCTAAATGACTTTTTAACTCGGGATTGTACTTTGCTAGTAACGCAATAGTTTCAATGTAATTCCCTCTATAATCAGAATTAACACTTTCATCATGGCCCCGAAATAACAATTCTTGAGATCCTAGGCGCGAAACAACATCAATAAGGCATCGAAGAATTCCTCTATTTTTCTTAACTTGCTCATATCGCTCACCGGCGACAATAGGGGCACATCTCAAATATTTCAAAAAACGTCATAAGTATTGTATCAGAATTTTAATTTGATGGTCTTTTTTGGCACCAGACTAGCAAAGTTAGTAAACATAACTGGCACGAGGTGGTCGATATGCCACTATGATATTCTACGAATTTGTTTTACATGCAACAACTATACTGGCACATTTTTAGTGTGTCTCCGGCGTGGATTGAAGATAGTTCTCTGTGTATGATCAATAAGGGCACAATTTGATTGTGTCAGTTTATACAAAGAAACTCTAGTTAACTAGCGAATAGAAATTTCAGCAATAGTGGCACATTTTGATTTATGCCAGTATAGATTTGATTTTCCGCACCTTTTTCGTACTTATGCCTTTATAGACTATGACTTTTTGACTACCTAATTTTCATAGTTGTGTCCGTACAGACTGAATTAGTATTTTTATTTATTTTTCTTGTGTATTAATTTTCAATATGAGTACCAATAGTCGAGGGCAGAAGATTTTATCAGTGATAGGAATAAGGTAATATATTTTCAATCAAAGTGTTTTAAGTATTGTTATTTTTCGCTATTTGAAAAAAAAAAACGATTATTGACAAAATAGATTGCAAAAGAATGGCAACGAGAATCACAATGGAAAGTGTCTAGTTTAAATACAATTCCTAACTCGGAACGAAACATAAGTGACAATTATGAGGTGTTAACTTTGAAATCTAAAGGTGAGGAAATTTTTGCATGCCTAATTTTTGCCTATTTCTTTATAATAATCCCTAAGTATTTTTTTGTTTTTTTACAGAGTTACCACTAAAAACATTTAGCATTGGATCAAAAGAAGACCGAAGTAACAATTGTGATGAACCAGATAAAGAAAACTTAGATACGAATCTAATCTCTAACGACACAATACACCTTGATGATCAACACAAAGCTAAAAATGCTTAGCAGTAAAAATTCAATTATAAACTCTTTTAAACTTACAAACTTGATACTATAATTTACTGTGTTCTAGATGTAGAGGAACAAGAATTTTATTCTTTATCCAGTAATACTTCTAATTCTAAAGAACCATTTTCATCAGACGACTCAGTTAACGATCCGACTTACTGCAGCGAAACATCAACCAGCAAATCTTCAGGAAGCCAATGGTTTAAACCTTTGTGTAACTTTATGCAAAAATTTACAACTTAATGTCACAGCCTTATACAGATCCCCTAGCTTTACAAATGCGTTAAATTTCATAAACTCTTTAGAAACCTATCTAGAAATAAACAAGGGGATAGTCAACCATTTGATCCTAGGTGATATTAACATAAATTTGAGTGATGAAAGGCCATCAAATGACTGCAACGAATATTTAAATGTACTTATGAAATTTGGTTTTGTAGAACATTTAATGGGTGCAACAAGGGTGGCTAAGGGTTCGTCTTCCTGTATTGATCATATGTTTTATAAACAAAACTACAACTCCTCTTTCAATACAGGTATTTTTGAAACATACATAACGGATCATTTCAGTACCGTGGCAAAAATTAATTTTCGCAGTGCAAGTGCGCATTCCGACGGAGACGGGGAAAGACCTTTCCGTGAAATTAAATGTGTAAATATGGGACAACTAGTTTCGGTAATTAAAAATGAAAATTGGTTGTCAGTAGTTAATAATGACGATCCAAATGCTTCGACTGACGAATTCTTTAAAATACTAAATAGATACGTTACATTGTCTACAACCTGTCGTATATTGCAAACAAGCTCGAACATGAGAGCAAGAAAGCCTTGGATCACAAAAGGTTTACTAACATCTATTAGAACTAGAGACAAATTATCTATCTTAAATCTGGAGAAAACGCATCTTATCACGTTTGGCCAAACAAGCGATACTCTAAACCAAAACTGTATTAAGTTATTGGATTGCCCTTTACAAAATGTTCCATATACTAAATACTTGGGGGTGACAATAGATAGCCGTCTCAAATGGGATATACATATTCTTAGTATATGCAAAAGGATAAGGAAACTCAAGTACAAATTTCTTCTGCTCCGTAATATCCTGGATAGATCAACTTTGAGAGCGGTTTATTTTGCATTAATTCAATCACTTATACAATATGGTATTATAGCTTGGGGACCTACATATACAAATGCCCTGAATCCTTTAACCAACTTACAATCTCAAATAGTTAAAATGTGCTTAAGGAAACCGAAATTCTTCTCCACTACTGAAGCGTTAGCTACTTTCAATGTATTCACTGTCAGGCAAATTTTTTGCTTCATTTTGCTTAAGTTCACTTATAAAAACCTTAATTTATTTCCTCGGCATTTCTCAAGATATCAAACTAGAAGGCAACTAACTCGACCACTTTTAATTCAAAAGCGGAAAAAAACGTTAACTCAAAGACATTCCAGTTACTTGGGTCCGTTAATGTTCAACGAACTCTCTATCGATATACGGGAATCTTTGAATGATTCAAATTATAAATTTATACTTAAATGCCTTATTGGTAGGAACAGTAACGAATTTTTAAAACATTTGTCCAATTAACTATTACTTATACATTTTTCAAAATGTTGATATTATTCGAAATTTGTAAATTGTACATAAAAATAGCACAGCTTTTTCTTTTTTCTTTTTTAAAAAATTTAGTATAACCAAAGAAAATTTTCAGTAGCTAGAACTGCTAGAGTTCTCACACACAAGTCTTCTTATGTGAGAGCTAACTTTATCATTCAAATAGAATACTCATGTGTATTAATCAGGTATAGTCACTTTGATTTTAATTTGTATTTGAGCTATTATGTTTGTATATATGTATGTATAATTTTATAAGTTCATCAAATAAAAAAAAAAATAAAAAAAATAAAAAAAAAAAAAACCTCAGAAAATAATAATATATTGTCCAATCAGATGTTGTAAAGAAAAAAACAAGGAAAAGAAAAGCCGTGCCATCCGAGTGGAAAAAAAATCGTTGCAAACTTCAAAGAAACAGTGGTAAATCATACAAAACTTTAGGAAAAGGGAATGAAGTACCGGAAAAACAAATGAAACCACCCTGCAACGATGCCAACCTGCAAATATAAATGCAGTACTAAATTTACAGAGGAGGAAAGGTTGTTTATATTTTAAAAGTATTGGGGAATAGGTGATATTGTTAAACAGCGCACTTATATTGCAACTTGCATGCAAGAAATCAACCCCACAAATAAATATCCTAGAAAACCTTATAGCAGGGCTACCAACCATGCATTTTATTTCCTTAATGAAGATGCAAAAGTACGTGTGTGTAAATACATTTTCACAGCTACACTTGGAATCACCAACCGTTGCATTCGTACTGTTAAAGCTAAAATTAAAAATACTTCTTTGGGAGAAGATAATAGAGGAAAACACACTAACCACAAAGAAGTGTCTAAGGAAATAAAGGATGGTGTTCGAGCTCACATTTCTTCAATCCCGACAATTGAGAGCAATTATACACGGGCTCACAGTGAAAAAGTATATATTGAGGGAAGTAAGACAATCGCCCAGCTACATCGGGATTACAGAGCCGAATGTGAAAACCTTGGGAAACCTTTTGCTAATTTAACTATGTACCGAAACATTTTTCATTATGAATTTAATATTGCTTTCTTTATTCCAAAGAAAGATCAATGCCAGACGTGTGTCTCCTATCAAAACTCAAACGAAGAGGAGAAGAATGAATTCCATGCTGAATACAATTCCAATATTGAAGAAAAGAATTTGAGCAGAGAAGAGAAGGTAAAAGATAAAGAAAAGATTTCACAGTTATACCAGGTGGCATGTTTTGACCTAGAGACTACCTTACCAACTTTAAACGGTCAAGTATCATCATTTTACTACAGATCAAAGCTATCAACCTTCAATTTTACAGTATCGGATCTTATGCAAAAAGGACAAGGTCCTACGAATTGTTATATGTGGCACGAAGGTGAGGGTAAACGGGGAGCAATTGAGATTGGCACCTGCTTGTTACACTATATAAAAGAGAAAGCAGATACTGTTAATTCCGACGACTTAGAGATTGTTTTTTATTCGGATAACTGCGCTGGCCAACAAAAAAACAAGTTTATCATTGCTGCTTATCTTTACTCCGTGGCTAACTACAGAATAAAGACCATCACACATAAATAATATCTAGTCACCGGTCACACACAAAACGAGGGTGATAACGTCCATTCATTAATTGAAAAAAACATAAAAAGGGCATTAAAATCTGGCCCTATTTTCACACCTTCACAATATGTTACATTAGTGCAAACAGCTAAAAAAACTGGCAGGCCTTTTAAGGTGATAGAAATGAGCCATGACAATTTTTTAGATATAAGAGATTTATCTGGGCAAACTTGCCCCAATTTCAGCAGGAACACTTTGGGTGAAACTTTCAAGCTTAGTAATGCTGCCATAATTAGAATAGAAAGGCACCATTTAGATTGTTTAATCTACAAAAACTCTTTTAAAGACGTGGAATACAAAACAGTCAAAATAAATGAAAAACGTACAAGAACATCACTCATACCTTTGCAAGATTGCCAGATTAAAAAAGCCTGCAATGATAAAATACCAATCGCCAAAAAAAAGTACGATGATTTGATGTTTTTGTTACGTAACAAATCAATTAAAAACACTTACAGCCATTTTTATGAAAGCTGACGGTGTGAATAAAAAATAGTTCTTTAATTTTGTTGAAATAGGTTTTCACTGAATGGCAAAATGTAAGATGAATTACTACATTTTTTAACCATGTGCTATTTTTGAACATGTGCTGCATTATTTATATATATATATATATATATATATACATATATATATATATATATATATATATATATATATATATATATATATATATATATACGAGGTGTGGCTATTAAATAACGAGACTGACGCTGTAAAACATTTTATTTTTATTTCATACATTTTTACTTGTTATCACCTACAATATACACCCCTCCTCTATCCCTACAACGCTCCATGCGAATCTTCCATTGTTCGAAACAGTGCCGGAAGTCTTTTTCTGTCAGCTCCTTCAGGACCCGTGCCGCTTTCTCTTTCACAGCTTCAACAGACTCAAATCTTGTTCCTTTTAATGCAGATTGCACCTTAGGAAACAGATAGAAGTCGCACGGCGCAAGATCCGGCGAATAAGGCGGATGGTCTAACACTGGGATGCTGAATTTGGCTAGAAACCTCTTAACAGACAATGCGGAATGTGTTGCGACAATGCGTTGGGGCATTTTCATAAACGCAGAACTGCCGCAATACTGCAAAATTCAGCAATTGGTAGTCTGTAGCTGAATTCTGCAGTGCTGCAGCAGTTCTGCGTTTATGAAAATGCCCTTGCTCTACTGTTACACTTAACATTTTTCCGGCGAAACAAAAAAACAACTCTAATGGGAACGAAGGCTAATGCTGTACTGATTTGTTTACAGAAGCGAGAGGCACTACATTCGAAAGAGAAGGCTTCACGATAACAGCTGTTGGTTACTGGCGTTTGGCGCATGCGCACTTCTTCTGTAGCAGCGTCAGTCTCGTTATTTAATAGCCACACCTCGTATATATATATATCCTCACCTTGTATCTACACCTTGTCGCGGTGGTGAGGCTTAGGCTTGTGGCTGACTAAGATAGATACACGAAATCCCAAGGTGGAAACTATCGTGCTGAGGGGATGAATGGTACTGCGTCAGTGTACCGCTAACGATGAACTCCGAATACCAGGCGACCTTCGGTTTCAATGTAGCCTTCCCGTGGTAATGCGGAGCTCTGCCATGGGTGACTGTTCTTTCTCGCGCAACTCGTGGGATTCAAAATAGAGAAACCAACAAAACCAAACGAGGTTGGAGCACCTCCCAAAGCTCCAAACGCAGCTAGGGCTTTTATAGTCCAACAAAGGGCGACTCCGGAAGATGGAACTTCCATCCAAAGGAGCAGAAAGACGGTGAGAACACCACCAGCTAAGAGTGTTAAGGACCCGGAACATCCAGGTCCTGAGCAACAAAGTGCGACTCCCCAAGAAGGAAACCAAAAGAATTCCATCCCAAGGAGCAGCAAGACGGCGAGGACACCGCCGACAAAGAGCACCAACGGCCTAGAGCACCTTGGGTCAGCGGAAAATGGCGAAGTGAGGGTGAGCACTCCGGCGACCACAGCGGAGGAGGCTCAATCATCCCCTTTTGATAAATTAGGGGTTATGATAAGAGACCTCATGGAGTATGTCGACGCAAAGAAAAACGTCGAGCTCGCCATAAAGGAGAAAATTAGGCGGGTTAGGTCTACCTACCTCAAGGCCAAGGAAGAAATAACTACCCAGCAGAGGGCGAAAGAGCTGAAGGATACGTCGGCTCAAACAGAAGTTTCACCGCACAAAAAAGAGAGCCGTTCAACCGGGGATGCTGTAGAGAAACGGCCCCAAGAAAAGAGCAAAGAGCCGCGGCCGCGCAAGCGCCGTAGAGAGCTCAACGAGGAGGTGCAGCTGCAGCAGCACACCCCCAAGAGAAAAAAGAGAAAGACTCCCGACGCAGTGGCCGAGCCAGCCCCGTTGCAGGCGTCACGCCCGGTTGAATGCGAGAGTGGGAACCGGGAAAGCTCTGCCTGGAAGAAGGTGGAAAGAAAAAAGAGGAAGAAAAAGAAAAGAAGACTGAAAGAGGCCAACAAGCTGAGGCAAAGGACCCGGTCGGATGCGATTATCATCACGACCAAAGGGGAAGCAACGTACGCGGAGATCCTTCGCAAGGTGAGGACAGACGCCTCCCTGGCGGAACTGGGAAACAGCGTAAATAGAGTTAGGAGAACGCAAAAGGGCGATCTCCTGCTAGAGCTAAAGAGGGGAGATGCTAAGACCGGGGACTTAGAACAGAAGGTTAAAGCATCGATTAACGGGGTGGCCGAAGTGAGAGCCAGTACAAATACGGTAGTGATCGTGTGTAGAGACTTGGACGAGATCACAACCAAGGAAGAGGTGTGCGAAGCACTGAGGACCCAGCTAGGTCTGACGGTCGAGGAAAAGGATGTCCTCAGGCTAAGAGAGTCGTGGGGGGGCACTCAGACGGCGTTTATAAGCCTGCCTGTTGAAGCTGCGAAGAAGGCTATCGCAGCAGGTAAAGTTCGAGTCGGCTGGGTGGTATGCCGAATGCGGGAGCGGGTATCGCTTAAACCGTGCTTCAAATGCATGAAGTTCGGTCACATAGCGAAAAACTGCAGCAGCAGCCAGGATAGAGGAAGGCTGTGCCGAGGCTGCGGAAAAGAGGGTCACAAAGTAAAGGAGTGTGACCAAGCTGCCAAATGCCTAATTTGTAGGGAGGTAGAGGGCAGGGATAGTGGGCACGTGACCGGAGGTAGTAGATGTCCGGCGTACAAGGAGGCACTAAAAAGCAAGCGAAGATAAGGTTCATACAGAATAACTTGAACCACTGTCAAGCGGCACAAGATTTGCTGACACAGACAGTTTTCGAGGAAAAAATCGACGTCGCAATCGTCTGCGAGCAGTATAGAAACCTGCACAGCGGCGTCTGGATAAACGATAGCAGCGGCACGTCAGCGATATGGACGTGCGGGAGCCGAGCCATGGAAGATACCATGAGAAGCCCACATAATGGCTTCACGCGGGCAAAAGTAGGCGGAATACACGTCTACAGCTGCTATGCGGCGCCAAGCCTGACACTAGACGATTACGAGTCGATGCTGGAAAGGTTAGCCGCCGACGCGAGTCGCCATCACCCGGTAATACTAGCGGGTGATTTTAATGCTTGGGCTGTCGAATGGGGCAGTCGACAAACGAATGCAAGAGGGCGCATACTTCTAGAAGTATTCTCGCGACTTAACATGGTGTTGGTCAACACCGGAGGCGAAAACACCTTCCAAAAGGGTGGGAGATCGTCTGTGATCGACATCACTTACGTGAGCGATTCAGTGGCCAAGGACCTACAGTGGCGGGTGAGCGATTTGTACACGCACAGCGACCACCAAGCCATCATCTTCGAGGTAGGCCAGGGTATAGAAAAGAGGAATCCTAGGTACGGAACGGCTAGAGGATGGGCCGTTAAGAAACTCGACGCAGAGGTATTCGAGGAAGTATTCCTGCATGATGCGAGGTCGGCAGGAGGTGCCAGGGAAGGGGCAGAGAAAATAGAAGAATCAGTGAAATGGGCATGTGACGCATCCATGCCACGGCGCGCCGGCAATCGTAGACTCTCACCAAACTTCTGGTGGAACGCAGAGATCGATGAATGCCGAAGGATCTGTCTGAAAGCGAGAAGGAGAACTCAGAGAAGCCGCAACCGTCCGGATTTCGATGAACTCCTTCAGAGGTATAAGGAAGCGAGAAAAATGCTGAACAAGGCCATCGCTAGAAGTAAATCCGAGCACTTCAAAAGGTTGTGCAGAGAAGCAGACTCGGACCCCTGGGGTGGAGCCTATAAAATGGTTATGTCAGCGGTCAAGGGCAAACGCTCTCCGCCGATCACCTGCCCCGCGCTGCTCCAGAGTATTGTGTATGTCCTGTTTCCACAGAACGTACGCACGGTCGATCTACCCACCCTCCAGGTGGACCCAGAAGAGATACCTGCGGTGACCGCAGATGAGATTCTGGAGGCTGCAAAAAAGGTAGCCATCAATAAGGCCCCTGGCATGGATGGCATACCAAACAAAGCGGCGAAGCTAGCAGCTTCAATAGCGCCAGACAGGTTCGCTGAAGTCTTCACAGCGTGCCTGAGAGAGGGGATCTTCCCGGAGCGATGGAAACAGCAGAAACTCGTGCTCCTACCGAAGCCGAACAAGCCTTTAGGGGATCCATCGTCCTACAGACCGATATGCCTCCTTAGTTGTATAGGCAAACTTTTCGAGCGGGTGATCTGTAACAGGATTCTCCCTAGCGTCGAAAGGGTAGGTGGCCTGTCGGACAAGCAATTCGGCTTTAGAAAGGCAAGGTCGACGACTGATGCAGTCAATATGGTGGTGGGCATAGCAAGAGCCGCCATAGAGAAAAATCACTGCTGCGCATTGATAACCCTCGACGTAAAAAATGCTTTCAACTCTGCGAGGTGGAGCAAAATAGTTGAGGCGTTGATCAAGCTAGGCACACCAAAGTACCTAGTGCGTGTAGTGGCCGACTACCTCCAGGGTAGGTCGCTTCATTGTGATTCGGATGATGGTCCTAAAGTGTTCGGGACAACATGCGGTGTCCCGCAAGGTTCCGTCCTGGGCCCTCTCCTATGGATCGCAATGTACAATGATGTGTTGGGGCTTCGTCTTCCAAAGGAAGCAGTGGCGATCGGGTTTGCAGATGATATCGGGGTAGTTGTCGAAGGAAAACACCCAGATGACATCGAATTGTACGCAAACGAAGCGATCTGGGAAATTAAAGCGCGGTTAGAACGCGCGGGGTTGAAGCTTGCTGAGCACAAAACGGAAGTAGTGCTGATCAGCAAGCGACGAAAGCCAGTATCCGTGAGGATCAAGGTAGGGGAACAGATCATCCACTCACAGCCCTCACTAAGGTACCTGGGAGTGATGATCGACCGGAGGCTAAACTTCAAAGCGCACTTGGAGGGCACGGCAGACAAAGCGTCTGCGATTTGTGCAGCACTCGCAAGAATGCTGCCCAATGTTGGGGGCCCTAGACCGAGTCGCCGCCTCCTTTTGGGGAGGGTGGTCAGCTCAGTCCTGTTATACGCAGCGCCAGTGTGGGCAGCAGCGTTAAACAGGACGGCAAATTGTAGGAAATGGAGGACCGCATATAGGCTAAGTGCACTACGCGCTTGCTGCGCGTACAGGACCACGTCCGACGATGCGGCGTGCGTGATAGCGGGGATGATCCCCGTAGATATTCTGGCGAGGGAGGGTATGCGTCTCTATAATCCAGAATATGGTGGAGGGGAGCCAAGAAGGGTGCGGCGGCAGATTGCGCGCTGTGAGTCCTTAAGGGAATGGCAGGCGAAGTGGGACGAGTCTGTTAAGGGTCGTTGGACCCACAGACTTATCCCTAATGTGGAAATATGGGCTACGAGGGAGCGTGGGGAAGTAAGTTACGACCTCACGCAGTTCCTGAGCGGACATGGGGGGTATAGGAAATACCTCCACCGCTTTGGGCACGATGATTCACCGTTGTGTCCGGTGTGCCCAGCGACGGAGGAAGACGCAGAACGCGTCTTCTTTACCTGCTCGAGATTCGCCGAGGAAAGGGCGAAACTAGAAGAAAGGGTCGAGGAGCCACTAACGCCCGAAAACATCCTAGACCATATGATGAGGTCTGAGGAAATGTGGAGGGACGTGGAAGCAACCCTCAAGACCATTCACAGAAAGCTAAGGCAAGAAGAAGCCGTAAGAAATAGAGAAAGGCACAGAAATGCCGCGAGCAGAAGCAGCTGAATGAAGCTGAACGACCCCCGCGATGTAATTCTTATTAGCCACTCCCGCGGGGGTGGATCACGTCGGAGGGGCTTTTTTAAATTCTTTTATTTAACTTGCACTGTTTGTCGTCAAATCTTGGAAGTTAAATTTGACCCACTTCCCGGTTTCGGATAGAGCTGAAATTTTGCATACACGTTTAGTTTGGATGACAATGCAATCTGGCCATTTTGTAAAAATATCAAGATAGCGGTTCCAAAATGGCGCCCGCTTTTATTTTACTTACACTGTTTGTCGTCAAATCTTGGAAGTTAAATTTGACCCACTTCCCGGTTTCGGATAGAGCTGAAATTTTGCATACACGTTTAGTTTGGATAACAATGCAATCTGGCCATTTTGTAAAAATATCAAGATGGCGGTTCCAAAATGGCGCCCGATTTTTGAAATTGTGCTCCGCGGCCCTTTGAAATGGGTATCAAATGAAAGGATATGACAGGTAGAACACAATAAGCTATGTGGCGTCATTCCAAATTCAAAATGGCGGACAACACTTACACTGTTTGTCGTCAAATCTTGGAAGTTAAATTTGACCCACTTCCCGGTTTCGGATAGAGCTGAAATTTTGCATACACGTTTAGTTTGGATGTCATTGCAATCTGGCCATTGTGTAAAAATATCATGATGGCGGTTCCAAAATGGCCCCCGATTTTTGAAATTGTGCTCCGCGGATCTCTGACATGGGTATCAAATGAAAGGATATGACAGGTAGAACACAATAACCTATGTGGCGTCATTCTAAATTCAAAATGGCGGCCAACACTTACACTGTTTGTCGTCAAATCTTGAAAGTTAAATTTGACCCACTTCACGGTTTCGGATAGAGCTGAAATTTTGCATACACGTTTAGTTTGGATGTCATTGCAATCTGGCCATTGTGTAAAAATATCATGATGGCGGTTCCAAAATGGCGCCCGATTTTTGAAATTGTGCTCCGCGGCCCTCTGGCATGGGTATTAAATGAAAGGATATGACAGGTAGAACACAATAAGCTATGTGGCGTCATTCCAAATTAAAAATGGCGGCCAACACTAAATTGCGGAAAGCTTATAATAGACTAAAAAGTAGAAAATATAACCGATCAACTTCCAATTTTGCACACACTCGTAGTTCGGGTGGTTAATGTGTATGAATGATGTGATGAATAGTTGAGTTAAGGGTGAGTTGATAATAAAGAAGCAATACACGTTACAAAAAATCACAAACAAACACAGAGATGCTGCTGTCAACTAAATTCAACTACTCAAATACTGAACTCATGTCCGTATGCAAAATTTCAACTAAACCCAGGTAGCAGAGCTGAGTCGAGTTCAGTCAACCTTAACCCAACTCGACTCCCGTTTACATGTAGTTAGACTTGGGTTCAACTTGAGTTCAACTCATCATGTATAAGTACTAAATGCAATTTGACCTTTTTGTAAAAAAATCAAGAAAACGGTTCCGAGATGGCGGCCGTTTTTGCAATTATGTTCCACCGAGCCCACGACATGGGTATCAAATGAATACAGTAAACTGTGTGACGTAATTTTAAATCTAATAGAATTGCCATCATAAAATGGCGGAATACATATAATAAACTAAAAAGTAGAAAATAAAATAAATGGTTAAAAATTTTTTTTAAAAAAAATTCTTTTCATTAACTAAAAAATGTACTGAAAAGTAAAAAATAAAAAATATTTTAAAGAAAGCGTGAAATTTCAATTTTAATGAAAAAGTTAATTAAAAGAATGGCGCATTTTTCATCAAAAAATTTTGTTAGAATTTGAAATTAACAAAGCAAAAAATTGAGGGTTATTGTAAATCTCACGCGATTTACAGTTATATTTTCAATTTTTGATGAAAAATGCGCCATTCTTTTAATTAACTTTTTCATTAAAATTGAAATTTCACGCTTTCTTTAAAATATTTTTTATTTTTTACTTTTCAGTACATTTTTTAGTTAATGAAAAGAATTTTTTTAAAAAAAAATTTTTAACCATTTATTTTATTTAGTTCTCATGTTCATAGACCCATATATGCGTATGTGCACTTATGTGTCCATATGTGTGTATGTGTGGATTTACGTGAGACATAACCGTCATGCGGGATCGGCCAGTAAGGGGCACTTGAGTCATGCCGAGATTATTAGATTTTTGCCATCATGCCAAGAGGAAAGCCGTTGTCATCAGAAGAGCGAGCTCAAGTAGGAGCATTAAAAGCACGTGGTTTTTCAAATCGCGATATTTCACACCAAATTAACCGGTCCCCGACCGTTGTGAATAATTTTGTTAATTTGGGAGACAATTATGGGAAAAAAAAGGCACCGGGAGCTAAGCCCTTTCTCACAATACGATTGAAAAATCGCATTGCAGAAGAAGCGCGCTTCAATAAATTGTCAGCGGCTCAAATTAAGGACAAGCTCGACCTGCCAGTATCAAAAAGAAGGATTCAACAGGTTCTCCATAACAACCCCAACCTGAAATATAGGAAACGAATGAAGAAAATCCCTTTAACGGAGGAGCACAAAAATGCGCGAATGAATTTCGCAAGGGTGCACATGTCCTGGACCAGCGAATGGCAAAACGTTGTGTTCAGCGATGAAAAAAAATTTAATCTGGATGGTCCTGACGGCTGCCAATATTATTGGCACCACCTTCAAGATGAAAGGGAGGTCCGAATGAGTCGTCACTCAGGTGGGGGTAGCGTCATGGTTTGGGCTGCATTTAGTTTCCGGGGTAAAACTCCTTTATTATGGGTTCCTCCCCGTATGAATGCCGAAAAGTATATTGAATTGCTGCAAGTGGTGTTTTTTGCCTCTTTCTTCCTTCCGTGGTTTGTCCTTGGTTGCTACACTCACTCACACATTAAAAGATGTAAATTCAAAATAATGAAAACCACTTTAATTAACACACAATAATTTGAGATAATATAAATACAAGAACAATGAAAACACTTTAATTGATACACAATGACTTTAAGATAATATAAACTTCATAATAATTCTGACTGTAATTCTGACTGTTGCTTTCGCGGCGGCGTGGTACTCACTGCCCTCACTGCCCAACGATGGTAGGTGCGTGCTGGCTGATTGGAATGATGAACCCGGGGGTTATTGCCGGTCATAACCTGTCGCAATTTCCCAACTGCTGAGCGTAGTTGTTTCAGCATTGGTTGACCTAATTATTGTTCTTCGTACTTGCTGATGGTTGCAGCCACGGGTTGTTCACTGTTGAATTGGGACGTTGAACATTTGATGGTTGCAGCAACGGGTTGTTCACCGGGACGTTGAACATTTTGGGCCGCCTTGAAATATCTGTATTTCAAAGATAGAAAAAAAATACTAATTAAATGGGGTTATGTGGCTGGCATTTCCTCCGAACCACAATGGATTCCTAGTGCAAGGAGTTATTTGATGGGCGCTCCGACTCGCCCCAGATTAGGGATATAGATAAAGGATATGGAATGGAGATGAGTTTGTTTTTGGATAAAGGGGAGGAAAATGCAATGCAAGTTGGTTTATGCTTTAGAAATTAGTGATGGATATATTTTTGTTTGGCGTTGAAGTGAGTCTAATGTCACAGTGCTGCTACTTAACTCTCGAACTCCATTTGTCGGAAGTTCATTGGTCTCCTCTGCTGCTTGTTGAGGTGACTCGGTGCACACCGACGTCAATTGTATGTTTGGTTCTTGATGAGATTGTCGCAAGTCTTTATGCACCAGATATGTGGTAAGTGTGTTACACGTTGCTGCGAGTAGCCACCAGCTTTTTCCTCGGAGTGTAGAGATGAGCTTGGCGTTGATAATTACCCCTATGAGGTATTTAACTAAGCGTATTATGAGCCACAACCCAATGAATCCAGCAGATACTTGACCTAAAGTTGAGAATATAGACCAGGTTTGAAACAGATATTCCGATATTTGAGTAAAATGATGATTCGAGAAGAGGTGTAGAATGTTGATATCCTGTTGATCTATGTCGTGTCCGACTAAAGCCTTGGTAACGATGTTCTCAATTGCTTGACGTTCTGAAGGGTACATTATCTGCTTTCGTAGGTCATTGACACTTTCATAAGAGTATATTCCAGATTTAATCAATTCATGAGGATCATTATATTTCCACGGTATATCTTCTGATGGTTTTAGTGACTCGGGTGACTCTAAGCGATGGATTTGTGGCGAAAATCCATACCAGGTTCCGTGTAGAAAATAAGTTGAGGTAAGGGTCGACGAGCAAGGTATCTCCGTACCAAATTCTTGGAGCAGATGTGTTATCGGTGTGATGAAGAAGCTTCGATTTTGATATGTGACGGGGAGCTCGCTAAAACACCGTTCGGTTTTTCGGATTATAACTTCGACTGCTTGACATTTGATGAGGTAGAGGACTTCTCCTCTTGATATGGCGGTATACCCTGGCTCTTTCATTCTCATGAAAGCAAATTCTGTGGGATGTTGATGGGCTGCGACTAGCTGGGTTTTTAAGACCTCCCTTTCAAGTTCACATTTCCTTTTCAGGAGATTAAGGTAGAGCGTCTGGATTTGCGCCTTTATGTGACGTTCTACATAAACAAATTTGGCATTGATATAAGTGAACAAGTCCAACCCTTTTGTGTTCATTGGCTTCTTAATAAACGGGTAACCATGTCGTGACTTCTTCACAATGACTAGACGAGGATGCTCCGTTTGATATCCGTCATAGTGGCATACCGAGATTGGTTTTACTGTCTCTAATGCAAAGATGACTTCTCCAACGCTTACTGTGTATATGGTGTGAGTTTCTTTTCTATATACATCCAAGCTTTGTGTTTTGGTAGCATTTCCTTGATAGAGTACATTATAACCCACAGCTTCACATCCTACATCTGTAAGCAAATTCCAAAAACTGATACCGTACTCAGGGTCGATACACCTGCCCTTCATATAAGGACATACTAAATTGTTACGAAGTATGATTTCGTCATTGTTCAAGTGCGCACTACCGTTGTAGTCCATTATGGTCACTTCCATGGCGTGAATGACTATAACGTCGTTCCACGACGTTTGTCCATAGGTGTATGTTGTGCCTTGGCAATTGCCTTTGGGGTCAACTGTTCCAGCAATAAATTCGGTGAATCGGGTAGATGAGTTGGTCTTGATACCTGCTATAACCCGGTTGTTTTGCAGTTCTAACGTGCCAAATTGATGTATTTTAATACAGGTTTCTTTAGATATTTCCATTATGAAGGTACTTAGCCCTCCCGGGACCACAGAAAGGTGACTGAACATACCGCAATAATACACCGATTGCAAAACATTAATTTTACATTGGTATATATGGACAGAGGTCACTTCATTTAGTTCTAAGAGCTGTATATCCTCCTCCTCGTATTTAGTGGTCGGGTTTTCAATATTGCATGGTTCGACATTTAATAAAGAAATCACTGTTTTATTTATTTGCTCATGACCACAGTCGTAAGCAATTAAAGAGCTAACATTGCCAATCAAACTAATTATAATGCCGATTTTCCACATTTTGCTATCTCTGGGTTTCCTTTGATCTGCGAGAAAGAGATGTTTTCCTAAATTATTGTGTAGTTGTATATAGATAATATATGTATATTTACTTCTTAACCTAATAAATTGATTTATTGGTGCTACTTAATTTTTAAAAGGCAGACAGCATATCTTCGATATGGCTCTCTTCAGTTGATTAGTTGAGGTTTTTACCGTAACTACTCGTACCTTACCATCTCTTCCGCTATGCAATTCAATTACTCGCGCTAATTTCCAAGCTGAAGGAGGCAAGTTATCTTCCTTAAGTAGCACTAGCGTGCCAACTCTTATCGACGGCTCTTCAATCTTCCATTTGGGTCGTTGTTGTAAACGATGAAGATATTCCGCCTGCCAACGATTCCAAAAATCATATTTTAGTTTTTGTAGATACTGCCATCTGGATAGGTGAGACTGCTGATAAGAACTCCAATCCGTTTCAGGTATTGATGACTGTGCGTTGCCGATAAGAAAATGAGCTGGTGTTAAACACGTAAGGTCTTCCGGATTCTCAGAAAGTGGACACAATGGACGGGAGTTAAGAACTGCCTCGATCTGGTTGAGAGTCGTCATTAGTTCCTCAAACGTTAATAAACTTTGTCCAATCACTCTGCGTAGGTGGTATTTGATAGATTTTACGCCAGCCTCCAATAATCCACCAAAATGCGGGGCTGCTGGTGGGATAAAATGCCAGTTAACCTTATGATTTGCATACTTTTCTGCAGCTATTGGGATGTTGTTTTTCAAGGCACCTTCTATTTCTTTATCCAATGATCTGGAAGCGCCTACAAAGTTGGTTCCATTATCAGTGTAAATGTCTCTTGAAACACCTCGTCTAGAGAAAAACCTTCTCAGTGCGGCGACGAATGCTTCGGATGTCAGATCCGATACCGCTTCTATGTGTAGAGCTTTTGTAGCGAAACACACGAAAACTGCTATATACGCTTTGGCTGTCTTTGAGTTTCGCAGCTTACTTAATTTTATGTTAATGGGTCCAGCGAAATCGATGCCGACTGTAGCGAAGGGTCTCGTTAACTCCGTTCGTAATTTAGGTAAATTGCCCATTATTTGCGTTGTTGGCTGCTGTCTCCATCGCGAGCAAATGATGCACTGATGCCACTGGCTTCTAATGACGGATTTTGCTCTAGGTATCCAGTAAGTTTTCCTCAGAGTCGTAAGTGTGAGATTCGGGCCACCGTGCATGGTAACTTGATGGATATGTCTGATAAGTAAGACTGCGAGCTTTGAGGAACAAGCCAAGATTATTGGATGCTTTTCTTCGAAGGGTAGGTTTGCATGCTCTAAACGCCCTCCGACCCGTAATACATCTTGGTCGTCTAGAAATGGATTGAGTGAAAGTAAGCTACTTCTCTTGTTGATGTTTTCTCCTTTCCGCAGACTTATTATTTCGTCAGGATAATGCTGCAATTGACTCAGCCTGATCAGGGTTAATTTGGCCTCCTGAATTTCTTCTGCAGTGAGATAAGGGGAGCGATTCTTCTTCCAGAATCGCCGACAGTAGGCTATTACGCGACATGCTCTGGTAAAATTAGAAAATCGATCTATTATGTTTTCAGTTTCCACGTTAACCTGAAAAGTTTTAACTCTTTTCATTTCTTCTTCGGCGGCTTTTGATGGTTCAAGGTGAGACATTTGGGGCCACTCTGTTTCAGGTTCCCGAAGCCATTCTGGTCCTTCCCACCAAAGAGATCGGGAGATCAGATCTGCTTTAGTGGCTCCTCGTGATGCTAGGTCAGCGGGGTTATGTTCGGATCTAACATGTCGCCAAATATTTTCTGGAAAGTTATTGTGGATATCCGAGATTCGGTTGGCAACGAATGTCTTCCACCGGTTTGGATGATTGGTCAGCCACGTGAGGACAATAGTGGAGTCTGTCCATAGATAAACTGGGGCGGTTCTTCGTAAATTGTCTCGAAGTTTTTTAACCAGCTTGGATAGTAGGTGAGCCCCACATAATTCTAAACGTGGGAGTGACAAGGTTTTTATTGGAGCGACTCTAGTTTTTGATAAAAGCAGATGAGTACTGATTGCCCCTTCGCTTTGCTGAACTCTTGCGTATATTACAGCAGCATAAGCTCGTTCGGAACTGTCACAAAACCCATGGAATTCGATTTTTGCGGAAGCCAGATACTTAATCCACCTAGGTATTTCGATGCTTTCAATTATTTGTAGGGTATCTGTAAAATTGTGCCATTCTTGTTTGAGGGTGTCGGGAATATTTGCGTCCCAATCTACCTTGGCCAACCATAGTTTTTGTATTAAAATTTTCCCAGAGATAATAACAGGGCTCAACCAGCCGAGAGGATCGAATAGTTTAGCAATTTTGGATAAAATTTGTCGTTTTGTAAGGGGCCCCGCCAAATTTATGTTCAGCTTATAGCGAAAAACATCATCTTGTGGATGCCAAGATAGGCCAAGCGCCTTTATAGTGGGATCCTCTTGTAGTTGCAAGAGTGCTTCTGTGGATATTTCATCCTTGGGTAAATCTGTTAATATGTCCTGGTGGTTAGCTGAAAATTTTCTCAGAGGAAATTTCCCTTTATTCAAAAGTGCTTTTAGTTCATGTTTGAGTAGATTTATTTCCTCTATCGTGTCTCTACCGGCAAGTACATCGTCGACATAAAAATCATTTTGTAAACACTCAGAAGCATTAGGAAATGTCGATTTTTCATCCTCCGCTAATTGATGTAGCGTTCGGATGGCTAGGTAGGGTGCACACGAAACTCCAAAAGTGACGGTCAAAAGACGATAGTCTTTGATAGCGTGTTTTGGTGTGGGCCGCCATAATATGCGTTGATAATCCACATCATCGGGATGTATCCAAATCTGTCGGTACATTTTCTCAATGTCCGCAGAAAAAACATACCTGTGAAATCTCCAATTCAATAGAAGAGTGGTGATATCTTGCTGTAAAGCTGGGCCCGTTAGTAGGGATTCATTAAGGGATATGCCTGATCCTGTTTTACAAGAAGCGTCGAAGACCACCCTCAACTTTGTAGTGGTGCTGGCCTCCTTAAAAACCGCATGATGTGGTAGATAATTCCCTTTCCAAGGCTCCCCCCCGGGTTGATTTGCAGTGATTTCTTCCATTTGATTCAGAGTTAAATATTCCTTTACCACTTCGTTGTAATTCTGCAACATACCTTTTCTCTCTGCCGATTTTTCACTGTGTATCAAGCGCCTAAGTGCAATTTGACGGGATGCGCCAAGCATCACTTGATTTTTCTCTAAAAGAGCCTTAAATGGTAAACGAACTACATAGGAACCATTCGACTTTCGGTAATGAGTCTTTGCGAAATAGCTTTCACAGAAGGTGTCTTCAGGAGTATCGACTTTAGGCAATGAACATTCTTCGATTTCCCAGAATTTCTTTATATCAAATAGACAGTCATCTACAGTGTTGACATATGATACTATCTCAACCTTGTTGTTCGCGTTCTGATTACCCGTTGGACCTGTTAATATCCACCCAAAAATGGTATTTTGAGCTGCAGGTGAACTATTAGGTCCAAGTTTTAATCCATCGAGTAGGATCGAGGGATAGATATCTGCTCCTATGAGCAAGTCGATTTTTCCCGGCGTGTTGAATGCAGGATCGGCTAACTTCAATTCTTGGAGATGATCCCATTTTTGTGGTTTGATCTTTGTCGATGGCAAGAGCTCGGTGAGTTGATCCAAAACTATTGCGTTGACTTCGATGTTATTATTCGCATTTGTGTCCTGAATAATAAATTTCGCCATTTTTTGGGAATTGGCAGTTTCAGTGTTCATAAGACCAAACATTCTGACGGTTGTCGACGTCGTTTTAATGTTCAAGCGTTGTAGAACGGCTTTTGTGATAAAGGTGGCTTGCGATCCGGGATCTATCAGAGCTCGCACACTCTGAAGTCCTTGTTTTGTTTTGATGAAAACGATGGCTGTAGCTAGTAATACTTGCCTTCTTTCATTAGTAAAATGTGTGAGTATATTGGGAGTTGCTGCATCCGTGTGGTTGTTGGTGTCATGGATGGGAGGTGATGCTCGGATAGATCTGGAGTCATTACCTACGTGACTTTGATGATTTCCCGATACATTTTGAGATTTACCTCCTGATAAATGTAGTAATGTATGATGTTTTTGTTTACATACATTGCACCTGTTTTGGCTTAGGCACTTGCTTAAAGCATGGTATTTACCTAGACAGTTGAGGCAATATTTTTTAGCCTTGGCCACTTTTATTTTAGCTCTCACGTCTAACTTCAGGAATCGGGGACATGAGCGTAGCCCGTGATTTTCAGAGCATAGCTCACAGGCTGAATTAGAATTGAAAAAATTCTGTATAAGATTTTTGGAGGTGTTATTAGGGCCGTCTGGGCGTTTTTCTTTGGCTTTATTTGACCCTATCGCTTCCAAAGTGCGGAAACGAGTTTCAAGAAATTTCTTGAATGATGGCCATGTCGGAACGTCATAGCTGTCTCCAATGGATTCCTCCCAAGCTTTGTGTGTTTCTGGAGGCAGTTTCTGAACCAGGAGGTGAATAACGAGGGGATCCCAATTTGAAATATTTACTTTCAAATTTTCCAGTGACGCTAAAGCTTCGCTCGTGGTGTCAAGTAGACTTTTAATGGCACTTGCTGATTCAGCGGTAATTTTTTGTTGTGACGTAAACGTGCGTAATAATGAAAAAACTAGCACTCGGGTGTTTTCATACCGCTCGGTCAATGCCTTCCAGGCGGATGAGTAATTTGCATTGGTGACACTGAACTGTTTTATCACGTTAGCAGCGTCACCAGTGAGTGTTGTTTTGAGATAATGGAACTTTTGCACGTTTTCCAGATCCGAATTTTGATGAATTACGGAAAGATATAAATCTCGGAAACTGATCCAATCGTTGTAGTTCCCTGAGAAGGTGGGTAATGAGATTCTAGGCAAGCTGGTATGAGTTTTGCCAGATGTGGATGCCGATAATGTGGTATTAACGTCCTGGTTATGCCTGGACGTATTTGCAGGTTGTTCTAACCTCGATACGTGGTCAATGAGTTCGCCCTTGAACTCGTAATAAATCTGCTCTTGTGCAGAAAAAAGATCCTCAGTGAAGTACGGATGATTTGAGTTTTCGGGAGTTTGGCTGATTCGAAGATCATTAGCAGCGAATTGATGCCACAAATCATGCCACCCGTTTACGCGTGATACATAAAACCCGTGCGTTCTTTTCGGGATTGCCGCCTTTTTTATATTCACCATGAATTTGTGCATTTGTTCGATCAATGCACTTTGGATGTCGAGCAATGTGTCATGGGAACTTGATTCCGTTGGAGTTTTAGACATTGTTTACGATATTACGATAATCACTTGCACGAAAAAAAAATTTTTTTTTTTTTTTTTTTTAAATTAAAAACTTTTATTTATGTATTTGTTTATACGTGTGACTTTATTTTATTATTTTTGATTTAGAGTTATGTAAATATATAGAATTACAGAAAAAGAAGTTTTATTTTATTTAAACGATAATTTATTTTGATGTTATTTAATTAAAGTATTTAATTAAATGCATTGCACTTAAGGAAGGGAAAATGGGACTTACGTGATACAAGGTTATTTTATTATTTAACGATGACTGCTGATTCCAAGATGGATCCGGCTCGAAGGACCAATGTTTTTTGCCTCTTTCTTCCTTCCGTGGTTTGTCCTTGGTTGCTACACTCACTCACACATTAAAAGATGTAAATTCAAAATAATGAAAACCACTTTAATTAACACACAATAATTTGAGATAATATAAATACAAGAACAATGAAAACACTTTAATTGATACACAATGACTTTAAGATAATATAAACTTCATAATAATTCTGACTGTAATTCTGACTGTTGCTTTCGCGGCGGCGTGGTACTCACTGCCCTCACTGCCCAACGATGGTAGGTGCGTGCTGGCTGATTGGAATGATGAACCCGGGGGTTATTGCCGGTCATAACCTGTCGCAATTTCCCAACTGCTGAGCGTAGTTGTTTCAGCATTGGTTGACCTAATTATTGTTCTTCGTACTTGCTGATGGTTGCAGCCACGGGTTGTTCACTGTTGAATTGGGACGTTGAACATTTGATGGTTGCAGCAACGGGTTGTTCACCGGGACGTTGAACAAGTGGGATTAGATGATTTCCAGAACGAACTAGGAGTCTCCAATTTCATTTTTCAGCAAGACAATGCTGCTGTTCATCGGGCAAGGATCGTTGAAGAATGGTTCCGGAATACTGAAACACCGACTATTTCCTGGCCAGCCCGAAGCCCTGACCTGAACCCGATTGAAAATCTTTGGGGCATTCTAGTCCGAAGGGTTTACGCCAACGGTAGGCAATTTTCAACAGTTCAGCAACTGAAGGAAGCACTGAAGGCTGCTTGGGATAGCATTGAAATCCCAATCTTACAAAATTTAATAAAATCAATGCAAAATCGCATTTTCGATGTAATTGCAAATAATGGTAGACCTACAAAATATTAAATAAAAGATTATTTAAAAATTTTTGTTTTTTTATTTCCAACATAAAATGCTAATTTTAAATAGTGACTTTATATCAATTTCGCAGTAAAAATGCTTCAAAATTGAACTGTAACGGTTTAAATGAGTGTCGCTCTGTCATACAAAGTTGGAGAAGTATGAAACTTGATACATATAAAGTAGGCGCCGTTAGCTTCAAAACGTGATACGTCACTTTGAGCTCCAGCAACAAATGCCAGAGCAGCATGTTGCCAAAGTGCCGCAACAACGGTGCCTTTATATCAATTTCGCTGACTGTATATATATGCACTACACTTTATCATGAAACTTTTACTTCCGATGCCTACAGCTTTCGAATGATATGTTGGGCTACATAAATCTAGTGTCTAGTTTCTGTAATAATTTCATTAAAATAAAACAATACAGTATTGCAATATAAATTATAATTGCACTGCAATTATCAAATAATTAAAACTTGTTACATCCTACCATCAAAAGACACAATGAATGTCGGACCGTTCAGAACAGGACAACTTCAGGAAGCAAAAAAATTGTGAAAAGACGTTTTGGAAGTTCTTTCCTCAAGTTAGTTAAAAAAAATCGAGCCCTGCTCTTTCGGCAGATCTCCATTACGCAAAAGTCTGCTGATCACATTTGACGAATCCTTTGCACAAAAGGATAGTTTGATCGGAGCACGACAAAAAAATCTTAACATGCAGACCTGCTCGAGCAAGGGTTTTGTAGCATAGAAGATAGCAACCACAGGAATTGGAATCCGCAAGACTGGAACGAATTTTTTTCACAGATGAAAATGAAGCCAAGCCAAAGCCATTGAACGTGGTCTTAATTTTGTATGCAGCACTGTATATATATATATATATATATATATATATATATATATATATATATATATATATATATATATGCCGTTATTGATTATACCAAGTCTAGTTGTTTTAGATGAAAATTCTGTTTTGAGTCATTTAAAAGATTTATATATATATATAAGTACGTTTTTTTTTTGGAATGGGGGCTCTGCCCCCCATCCCCCATTTAATATTTTTTTCTTTACCCCCCTTTTAATATTTTTTTCTTTTGATATTCCATACCCCCCCATTTTTGAAATTTATTCTTTTTAAATATTTTTTTAAAGCACTGCAATGTCTGTAAGTAGGAAAAAATGATTTTTTTAAGTACCTTTTTTTATTCTAAATTACTTAGTACTTCTAAGTTAAATAAAAAGGTAACGGTACACGAGCCCCAATTTTTTTTTACCAAAAAATTGTCCACATCAAAATATTCGTTGTGTGTAAATTTCATCGAAATTGGTGAAATAATACAGGAGTTATCACCTGTTCAATTATTGAAAAAACGGTACTTTAGAGTGGAATTACAGGATAACGGGACTTGAGCGACATTTTTCCACAGTTGGAATGTACATAATTAACTGTACTTTGTGTAAAAATTTCCTCAGAATCGGAGGTGGGTACTGTTATATTCTAGTTTTACCCCTTCATTTTCTCCAATGTAGAGTTTTTGAGATGTGCCACTATTGTCGCCGGTGAGCGGTATGAAAACAACAAGCACGGCCAACAATAAAGTTTGTTAGTGAATTTGCAACCTGTTAACCATTCAATTTCATCATATATTTTACATGAGAAATGTCTGGTGAAATTATTTTTTGTGGATGGTTGACTTAAAGAAATAAAGGATTTTGGACGGCCGTTATATATAATTTCCCTTTTCTCTTCGAAAGACCTAGATGCAAAAGATTGCCTCAGGAGTTCCTCAATAATGCATTCACAGCTATTCTTTTCACCCATATTGAAATTCTAATTTTTTTTTTTTAAATAAAAGCAATGCAAATTCAGCAAAAAAAATAATTCTTACTCAAATTAATCCTTAAAAAACAATTCAATTCAAACTATTCACACTACACGCAAAAACAAACAGGAGATTTCACTTTTCACAAACAAAATGTGATATCACAAAATATCTGCAATGCAATATTCAAAAACCACGCTACCAACAAGATATTTCACTTTTCCCAACAAACAAAATTTGATAGCACAAAATTCCGGCAATGCAATATTAATATCACAACTTAAAAATCGTTCAATTCAATTTAATTATTAAATATTTTAAAGCCGCACTTCTCATATATACTTGCACTTTAAAATGTCATGCAGATCTAATTTTGAAATATCCTGTGCATACTTACCGACCGCATGCATCGTGAACTCGGCGATACAAAGCCGGATTCTCTCTCTTCGAGAGAACATGTAGAACAGAAAATTAAAGAGAATTTAATCAGCTGTCAACAAGAAAATAAGCACCAACACATCAATTTATCCCCATGTGAAATCATACCCATACCAGTGTGTATAGAAATGTTGCATTTCCACTCTGGTTGCTTGATATCGCATTTTGGTGGATTTGTGCCTATAGCTATTCGCCTTTTAATCGGAATCATAAAAAAACACAATGGAAGCTACAAAGTTATCAGCTTATATTTAACACACACCACGCCACTCAGAATTCTCAGCAAACGAAACGAAGAAAACAAAGAGAATATGGTGGGTGGATACAGAACATTTTTCTATCTTCCACTGTATACACACACTGTTTCTGCACACCGTGTCTTCTTATCATAAGTCATATCCCCAGTGTTGCCAGTTTAGCAAAATAGGCTACCTGCTTTACCGATGGGCGATTGAACTTTATCCATTGGCTACAGACCGTCAATTCGGCTACTCTCATGTTTTATGATAAATAAAAAAAAAATTTTTTTTTTCTTTTATTAAAAAATAAAAAAATATTACTAAATCAATCATATGAAAACTGTTAGAAATAGATATCAAAATAAGTCCCGCCATCTATTATGAAAATGTGTATTTTGTTAATGTTAAACATCTAGGCCTCTGGGCTGTGCATCATACTGAAGCAAGAAAATAAATTCAGTCTTTCGTTAACCTTCATCAAATGTGTTTCACTATAGGTTATGGGCCCAGTCCCTTTTGCTAAAAAATTAATAGTTTATTTTTTTAGTGTGTTTTGCAAGCCAAAAAATGAGTTCCAGCTACGTTGCAAATGTCCCAAAATTGAAAGGACGCCAGAATTTTGATGATTGGGTATTCGCAGTTGAAAACCTGTTGGTTTTGGAAGGCGCCGAAAAGTTCTTAAAAGAAGAAGGAACCGAGAGCGCAGCATTAGCGGCAGATGCAAAAGCACGAGCGAAATTAATCCTGACGATTGACTCATCATTATTTGTGCACATAAAAGAAACAAAGACTACGAAGGGATTGTGGACAAAATTGCGTGCTTTGTTCGACGATTCAGGATTTTCGCGGAAGATTACTTTGCTTCGTAATTTAATTTCTATAAGGTTAGAAAATTGTGAAAGCATGACAAATTACGTGACACAAATAGTGGAAACTTCTCAACGTTTAAGTGCCACAGGCTTCGAGATTAACGATGAATGGGTCGGCTCATTGTTGTTGGCCGGATTACCAGAGCGGTTTATGCCTATGATTATGGCTATAGAACATTCCGGAATCTCAATAACTGGTGATTCCATTAAAACAAAACTACTTGATATGGAATCAATTGACGGCAGTGAAACAGAATGTAGTTCGGCGTTGGTAGCCAGAAAGAGCCAGAAAAAGAAAATTGGTAAAGGTGGTAGTACCAGCAAACATGGCGGACACAGTTCGAATACGTCAAACCTAAATTTCAAAAATGTGAAAACAATAACTTGTTATCGTTGCAAACAAATGGGCCATTATCGTAATCAATGTCCACTCTTGAACGAGAAAACAGAAAAAACGAAACAAAGTAACGCGTTTAGTGCGGGTTTTCTCACCGGAAATTTCAGTAAGAGTGATTTCTACATTGACTCAGGCGCAAGTACGCACATGACTCCTAATGAGAGTTGGGTGAAAAATCCCACTTACTCAACGAATTTACCAGAAACAGTAGTTGCCAATAAGATGAAAGTTCCCGTTGTGTGTTCAGGTAAATTGGAAATAACAACAAGTTACAATTATAACATAACTGTCAAGAATGTGTTGTGTGTCCCAAGTCTCACGACAAACCTATTATCAGTAAGTGAATTGATTAAGAATGGAAACAAGCTCAATTTTAAACCTAATAAATGTCTAATAAGAAACAAATTCAATAATTTAGTTGCAGAAGCGGAACTAATTGATGGTGTATACAGAGTAAAACTACAAACACAGAACTGTTTATTGACATCAACTAAGATCAATGGAGAAACATGGCACAGGCGGCTCGGGCATATAAATAGCAATGACATGAATAAAATGAAGAGTTGTGGACTAGTTGACGGGCTGGATTATTCTGACGGATTTGTAACAAGTAAGTCAAACTGTGAAATATGTTGTGAAGGGAAGCAGTCAAGGCTACCATTCGCCACAGGCTCACGTGCAACAGATATATTACAAATTATTCATTCAGACGTTTGCGGGCCCATGGAGAATAAGTCAATAGGTGGTGCTCAATATTTTCTATTGTTCATAGATGACTACAGCAGAATGACCTTCATTTATTTCCTAAAAGCTAAGAGTGAAGTGTTGGGCCATTTTAAAGAGTTTAAGTCGAAAGTTGAAAATTTTCAGGATAAAAAAATTAAAATCTTGAGAACAGACAACGGCCGCGAGTATTGTAACAATGCTTTTGAAGATTTCCTAAAGAAAGAAGGTATCATGCATCAAAAAACAAACCCATATACGCCGGAACAGAATGGACTCAGTGAGAGGTAAAATAGAACCATAGTGGAGAGAGCAAGATGCTTACTTTTCGAAGCTAATTTAGAAAAGAAGTTTTGGGCAGAAGCTGCCAATACAGCTGTCTATTTAAAAAACAGATCAGTAGCTTCAGGGATTGAAAAGACTCCATATGAAGTCTGGACCGGAAAAAGGCCAAACTTGCAACACGTACGCATATTTGGGAGTCCTGTGATGGCGCATATACCAAAGGAGAAAAGGACCAAGTGGGACAGAAAGTCGAAGAAACACATTCTGGTTGGTTTCTGTGATAACGTCAAAGGTTATAGAATTTATGATCCAGTAAAAAACCATATTACGACCAGTAGAGACGTTGTAATACTAGAGAAGACAAAGGAAGAAGCAGCAGTCACCATTCCTATAGAGAACACAGATTCAGTGGGGGAATTAATGGAGGAATCTGTGGTGACATTTAAAAAAGATGAACAATCCAGTTCGAGTGAGTCAGAATTTATGGATGTTGAAGACGAAGACAAGCCGGAAGAAGAAGACAGAAGCATACAGGATGAAGGAGAAAAATTACCGCCTCAAGATATACCATGTGATGCACTGCAGACAGCGTATGAAGTAAGAGAAAAAAGGCAGAGGAAGAAACCTTCAAGGTATGGCTTTGTTAATATGTGTACTACATCTATAGGAGCAGATGGAATGACATATGCAGAGGCTATTAGTGGACCCGAGAAACAACAGTGGTTGCAGGCGATGGCAGAGGAACTGCAGTCATTTGAGGACAATCAAGCGTGGGAAATCGTTGACGTTCCAGACAATGCGAATGTAGTGCAGTGCAGATGGGTTTTGAAAAAGAAACTCGATTGTGACAATAAGGTAAGACATCGTGCCAGACTTGTAGCCAAAGGTTTTACGCAGAGAGCTGGAGTGGACTATCAAGAAACTTTTTCTCCGGTTATCAGACATTCAACCTTACGGTTACTATTTGCTCTAAGTGTACAGCTAGATATGAATATTACTCATTTGGACGTCACAACAGCCTTTCTTAATGGTTATTTAAAAGAAAGTATTTTTATGCATTTGCCTGAAGGTTTTCCTGTTAAAGATTCGAGTAAAGTGTTAAAGTTAAAAAGAGCTGTTTATGGCTTAAAACAATCATCATTTGCCTGGTATCAAAGAGTAGAAGAAACTTTGTTCAGTTTAGGGTTCAACAAAAGCAAACTAGAACCTTGTGTCTTTATAAAAAATCACAGTGACAATAAAAAAACTATTGTTGGAGTATACGTTGATGATTTCATCATATTTTCAAATAATAAGTCAGAGACCGATTTTCTGATACAATCTTTAAGTCAAAAATTTAAAATAAAAAATCTGGGTCAAGTCAAACAATATTTAGGTATGAGAATTAATATAAACCAAAATTCAAGTGTAATTACAGTAGATCAGGAGCATTATATTGAACAGCTGCTAAAAAGGTTTGATATGTCTGATTGTAATACAGCTGATACACCTATAGAGTGTAAGTTAAATGTCGAAAAATCTAAAATTTGTGAAGATAAATTGCCTTATCAAAAATTAATAGGTAGCTTAATGTACTTAGCCGTCTTGACACGACCAGATATTGCGTATTCAATAAGTTATCTCAGTCAATTCAATACCTCATATTCGTATATTCACTGGAATTATGCTAAAAGGATTTTAAAATATCTGTCAAAAACCAAGAACTATTGCTTGAGATATTCCAAAGAAGGAACAGAACTGGAAGGATTTGTAGATGCAGACTGGGCTAGTGATGCCATTGATAGACGGTCATACACAGGTTTCTGTTTTATTAGATCCGGGTCTGCTGTTTCTTGGGAAAGCAAAAAACAAAGAACAGTAGCTTTAAGTAGTTGTGAAGCAGAGTACATGGCTCTATCAGAAGCTTGTCGTGAAGCCATTTACATACAGAATTTAGAATGTGAAATAACAAATTGTTGTAACAAGATTGTACTATACAGTGATAGTCAGAGCGCACTGAAGCTGGCAAATAATCATCAGTCTCATAAACGCTCAAAACACATTGACGTGCGATATAACTTCATCAAAGATGTAATTAGTAACGACATTGTTGAAACAAAATATTTGCCAACTAATAGTATGCCCGCTGACTTATTAACCAAAGGATTGCCAGGAGTAAAACACTACAAATTTATGAAAACACTTGGTATTGTACAAAAGTAAATTTATTGTTACTTATATCACTTATATTTTTTTATATTACTTATAGTATTTATATTACTTGAATTACTTATTATAATGGGTACTTAATTTATTTGTAATTTTGATATAGTGGGGGTGTTAGAAATAGATATCAAAATAAGTCCCGCCATCTATTATGAAAATGTGTATTTTGTTAATGTTAAACATCTAGGCCTCTGGGCTGTGCATCATACTGAAGCAAGAAAATAAATTCAGTCTTTCGTTAACCTTCATCAAATGTGTTTCACTATAAAAACGTTCACTGCAGCCATAACCTTCTATATAGAAAGCCATGCTCATGCCAAGTTAGTGGTCCGGGTGCCATATACGTTTACTGTCAAATTGTATGCGAAAGTGGATATTTGAATTGTTTTTTGTTTGTTTGTTTAGTGAAATAATTATGCTAAAAGAAAGTTATTCACCCAATATGCCTGAAAACAATTATATTAAAACGTTGGCATAGAAGTGATAACTAAAAATTATGAATTTTAGTGCGATTTTGGTGTTTTTTTAGTGTCTTGCAGTGTGCCTACAGTGATAATTGAATACCAGTGATTTTAAAGGGATTAATATCCTCATTATAGTGTTTTTATTAAAAATTTAAATGTAGGAAAATGTGAAAGAAAGTGCTAAAGTTATTGTTTTAATTACTATTTAAAGGCAAAATCTGCAATGGCTTTATATCCAAGATAAAAGCTTTATAAATGCACTGAATATGCTCCAATAACTTTAGCACTTAATTGTTTTTAGGCTTATTGGGTGAATAACTTTCTTTTAACATAATTATTTCACTAACAAACAAACAAAAAATTATTCGAATATCCACTTTAGCATACAATTTGATAGCAAACGAATATGGCACCCGGACCACTAAATTGCTCACATGTGTCTGTGGACTTGGCATGAGCATGGCTTTCTATATAGAAGGTTATGCTGCAGCACTTGGCATGTAAACACATGAGTGATACACATGCATATGTGATTACGTTCTTATGAATTCTTAACGATGGGTGCTTGTGCTTTACATTTAGTCACAGATTGTGTCGGGCACAGTGAGTGGAATTTGGTTAATACACGCCCACCAACGAATTATCATTCTTCCAGTGCCATTCGTTTGAAGGGGAAGAAGTAATGAAGTTTCAATTGACGAGTCTAGCTTTCAAAAGGGATGAATTAAATGTAGTAATATTAAACATTGATTGTCTATAAGTAGATACGTAACCTTGCTTGCGGGCTTTGGACATAGATGGCCTTACTTACACCGATTTCAAAAATCCATGTTAAAACTGAGACTCAAGAGCTTTCGAAATATATAAAAGCTGTCTATCGGTTTCGCTGCTTATGTCCATTGAACTTTTGAATTCATGTATATAGCAATCGCATGAATTGGGATAGGGCCTTTTCGTAAACGCATACGTATGCTTTGCAACGATGCAACGAGTTCGTAAACGCAGGTGATCCAAAGTCATTCGTTCGGAAACGTACAAGATTCAAGTTTGTTGCGCAACAGTTAATGCAACAGCGCAGCCAATTTCGAATGTATGCATACGTATGCGAAAAGAGCTTTGTTGCCGATGCGTTGTTGCTCAGTTGCTCTGTTGCTTTGACGTTTACGAAAAGGCCCATACTTGCGATTGCGCCTGCCGTTCTTTGAGACAAAATTTTCGGAATTTTTGTTGTTGTGTTGTTTAAAAACGATTTTTCAGGTTTAGGGAAAAATTTAGTCGTGGAAGATTTTTATTTTTTTATGAAATCATATTTTTTTGTCTGCAGGTGGATACGGTGCCGCAAATTTTAATTTCTGCTTTGTACAGAATATAAATTTTTTTTCTAATTTCGGCCAAAAGTTGAGCCTGAGAAAATTTTAGTAAAAAGTTTTAAATTACATTATGGAAGAGGTTTTTGAAGTGTTAACTTCTTTAGGCGCGTTTGGCACTTTTTCGCTGGGGGTAAAACAAAGAATTTGCGACACGCGCATTTTGTTGCTACACCCGTTTCTAGACACTTGCTGCAATGATGGCGACACGCGCACTTTGTTGCTCAATCGTTTCTGGGCACTTGTGCCTATGCAGCTGGCTAGAGCATGGAAACTTTTGGTTGAGCTCCACTTACAAACAGCAGCGTATAATTATATGTTTGCGAGGCAAAATAGCCCGCGCTTGGTGGGAGGGAATGGGTTTGAATGTTGCAATGCAGAAGCTGCTCTCAGCATTCGTTTTATATTCTCGCAATGCAGACGCCGCTCTCAAAATCCATGGCATATTCTCGCACCCATTCATTTCATATTTTCGCAATGCAGACGCCGCTCTTAGTATTCATTTCATCCTCTCGCACACATTCGCTGCTGTCTGTTGCTCTAGCTCGACCAAATTGTACTTACATATCTGGGGCACTTTTAGTCGAGGTCCAGTAACAGACAGCAGCGATGGCGTGCGAGAATATGACATGAATTTTGAGAGCGGCGCGAGAATATAAAACGAATGCTGAGAGCAGCTTCTGCATTGCAACATTCAAACCCAACCCCTCCCACCAAGCGGGGGCTATTTTGCCTCGCACACATACATATAATTATACGCTGCTGTTTGTAAGTGGAGCTCAACCAAAAGTTTCCATGCTCTAGCCAGCTGCATAGGCACAAGTGCCCAGAAACGGGTGCGAACCAAAAATGCGCGTGACCATTGCTGCTGTCTGTTGCGCTGGACCTCTCGACTAAAAGTTGCCATGCTCTAGCCAGCTAATTGGCTGCAATATTTAAATATTTTGCTTGGATTAATCGCTTTCGGCGACATGGAATACGTTTCGGCGTTTCGCCTATTCGACTGCGCGTCTGTATTTTACGTACATAGCTGGGGCAGTATCCCAGTAGGGAAAATCGCAAGTATTTACTGTGGGAAGTCGATTTGAAAGTACTTCTTTAATAAGTGTTTTCTGTACTGACTTATAAGTAATGCAGAGGAGAATGAGTATGGTGACCAAGCGTTTGATTTCGCGCAAAAAGCGTGTTGAAAAACTTCGTAGCTGCTCGTTTTCTTTGTTAATTATCTCAGTTATCTCAGCCATTAAGTTTCTGATCTTTAATGTATAAACATATATTTGAATTTATGTTTATGATATAAATATAAATCGCTTAATTTTACTTATTTTACTGGTTCTGAAAAAATTCAAATTGAATCCAGTAGATTCCCATAAAAATTTAGATACGTGACTTTGGCTGAATATAATATGACTTTTTTGCATATTTGCACAATGTTTAAAATAGCAAAAATTTCTGTTTCGTGACTATTGAATCAACCCGACGATATGTACTGTATACTATGTACTACATATTTCCTATGAACTATGCACTATGTATTTGTTACTATATATTAGCTACTATTTTTACTAAAAACTACATTATCCCAGTCATCCATCGTCCGATCTTTGTGTGATAAGTTTAAGACAAATAGTTTAATTTCCAAAACATTGCAACACATTTTGGAGTGAGTGCCATATAAGTAACAATTAAATAAACTTTAACAGAATATTCATAAATAAAATATATTAATCCTTATCGCCCTGTATTAAGATTGATTTGGAAATTTAGACTAGCCATAGAAGTTAACACTTCTAAAGTGTGGTCCTACGCACACTCATTTTTTTTTATCATATAGTATCCCAGGCAATGAACTATTTTGCCTCATCATTAAGTTTTGATGTTTAATCTAAAATCTTTCTTTATGTAAAACCATTCCATGCTAAACTGTCGCACTTTACTCCAAAAGAATATTTTAAAATTTATAACGCACCAGGAATTGTAAGTGCTTTATAAATATAATAAGTCTTGTGCACTCTCTTCCACACCACCTAAGAGGTCGAGTACAGGGCGCGTTTTTTTATATCGTGGTGTCCCCAGTAGGCATAATTCACGGCTTTCAATCAAAAAGATCCTTTCGCATTCAGGTATTGCTTTGGATTTAGGACCTTGGCTATAATGATAGATCCACATAAATATATCATCCTGAAACTGTAAAACAATTGAATCCTTCTTCCCAAAATTTACAGACCGCATAACAGGGACAGGCTGAAGTGTACTATAAACCGGCTTTACTTGGTATTAACTGGTTTTGATAATATTCATCCTCTCATCTTTACAATTTTTCCGCAACTGCTTGTACAGAGTCTGTCACGTATGCTAGGACTCCTAATAGTTTGGCGCTATAAAATTTGTAAATAGAGTATTACTAACACCCTATATGTAACAAATCAAAGGCTTTACTATTGTAAAAACGGAGAATATACACTTTTATCAGTTTTATCCCGAAAACTTCGAGGTTATCGTCGCAGGCGAACTGACAATCAATACATCTTGGTGCTTCCTGTGTAGATCAACAAATTACTTGATAAACATACAACATTCTATCGCCACTATCGCAGTGCCATCGAAATAAGCCCTCTCCTGACTGCACGGCAATCTTATTCCCTCAGCACCAAATTAAATAACTCGTCTCACTCCTTCCACCTGCAGCCCTCTTTTCGGGCACTCTACAAAATAGGAATTCGTTTTTAAAAAGAACAACTGTATTCTGGAATAATCGGTTAGTATTTCCGAGCTCATACAACATCCCAGAACTCAAACGCAGAATTCCTCGTCAATTCCACCTCCCAACGATCATAATGGTTAACCTATTCCACCCTTGTACTAATCTTAGTGCAAGACAATGAACTATGATATGACAAACTAAATAATGGACTAGTTGTACAAGAGTTATTTTGGGAAATTTGTTCAAAAATCGTACAACATTTTTCAAGTTTTTTAACTTCCCAGTATAGGAAGTTATTGTAATCGGTTCGAAAATGGAAATCGAACATTTCAACGTATTTTCATCTTTCAAGGTCCCAGGAGCATTTTAAGCAAAAAATTGGGAGGAAGTATGTGTGTGTGGGTGTATGTGCGTACGGATGTGGTCATTTTTTCCTGCACGATATCGCCCGAACCAAAACTGATATCGACTTCGTTGACGTGTCGTTCGAAGCGTATTAACCGAAATATGATCTGAAAAGATTTTCATGAAATTCGGTCCAGCCGTTTTTTTGTTTAAGCGACGTAAGTGATTTTTGTACCTGCACGATATCGCCCGAACCACGAAAGATATTGACTTACTTGAGGTGCCGTTCGAAGCGTATTAGCGACAATATAATCTGAAAAGATTTTTATAATATTCGGTCCAGCAGTTTTTTGATTTAAATGACTTAAGTGATTTTTGCACCTGCACGATATCACGCGAACTATAAAAGATATCGACTTAGTTGACGTGCCGTTCGAAGAGTATTAACCAAAATATGATCTGAAAAGATTTTGATAAAATTCGGTCCAGCCGTTTTTTTGTTTAAGCGACGTAAGTGATTTTTGTACCTGCACGATATCGCCCGAACCACGAAAGATATTGACTTACTTGAGGTGCCGTTCGAAGCGTATTAGCGACAATATAATCTGAAAAGATTTTTATAATATTCGGTCCAGCGGTTTTTTGGTGTAAATGACTTATAAGTGATTTTTGTACCTGCACGATACCGCGCAAACTAAAAACTATATCGACTTCATTGAGGTTCCGAAAAACATTAATACATCAATTTTATATACATTTTCGTCATCCTAATCTTGTAAGTGCGCACATTTATTTTGACATTTTAGCGAAAATATTGATAAACAATTGTGACAAATTCTCGGTATTATGAATATATTCTATATTGCCTATTGTTCATTTATTATTAAAATATCCAATCATAATATTCAACATCCATCATACTGGGAAGTTGATCGTGTGGACCGAAAGGGTCGAACCCACGTCCCAACTAGTTTTTGATTTTGATTTGATTCAAGGGTGGTTCACAGCGTTGAAAAAGAGGTTATAATAAATTTTCCAATTTATTTTTGATATTATTTCATCAAAAATAAAATTTAAACACATAAAAATATTTGGATCATTTTTCAAATACAACCTGTATCTAGGGGTGGTTGAAAATGACTTATTTCTTCTTAACAATACCAAGCAACCAACCTGCAATCCGGTAGCAGCAACAATTACCCAAAACGTAGAAAAAAGCTGCTGTATAAAGTTTATTTTTAAAATATTACTTCCCTTTAGTTTTATCCCCTTAATGCTTGATAAAATTGGGCTAGATTAAATAAAAATTAACCACCTTCGCAAATAAATATAAAAAAGAGTGCATTTAATTTGATTATTATAATTATCCTTATCCTTAAAAAGGGGTGTATTTTATATTTATAAGGGTGACAAACATATTTTATTGCAGTCCTAAAATTTCCTGCTGATTTTCATAATCAGCCACCAAAAAACATGAAGAGATATAGTTTCAAAACGGTGTTTCGACACCCCTTCCCCTCCCATTCTTTTGCGTTGCAGATGGACTTTTCGCTAACTAATGCAAATAAGTCTCATAAAATCAAAAAGTCCGAAAACTGAAAAATCATGAGATTCGATATCTCAAATTTGTATACGGCACCGCGCCCCAGCCAACTTCATTTTAATGTTCCAAGAAAATACCTTCTTATGTACACTTTATTTCTATCATCGATAACCCTCAGCTTTTTTAACTTCCAGTATAGGAAGTTATTGTAATCGGTCCGAAAATCGAAATCGAAAATTTCAACGTATTTTCATCTTTCAAGGTCCCAGGAGCATTTTAAGCAAAAAATTGGGAGGAAGTATGTGTGTGTGTGTATGTGCGTACGGATGTGGTCATTTTTTCCTGCACGATATCGCGCGAACCAAAAAAGATATCGACTTCGTTGAGGTGTTGTTCGAAGCGTATTAACCCAAATATGATCTGAAAAGAATTTCATGAAATTCGGTCCAGCCGTTTTTTTGTTTAAGCGACGTAAGTGATTTTTGTACATGCACGATATCGCCCGAACCACGAAAGATATTGACTTACTTGAGGTGCCGTTCGAAGCGTATTAGCGACAATATAATCTGAAAAGTTTTTTATAATATTCGGTCCAGCGGTTTTTTAATTTAAATGATTTAAGTGATTTTTGTACCTGCACGATATCCCGCGAATTATAAAAGATATCGACTTAGATGAGGTGCCATTCGAAGAGTATTAACCAAAATATGATCTGAAAAGAATTTCATAAAATTTGGTCGAGCCGTTTTTTTTTTGTTTAAACGACGTTTATGTTTTTTGTACCTGCACGATACCGCGCGAACTAAAAACTATATCGACATCATTGAGGTGCCGAAAAACATTAATACATCAATTTTATATACATTTTCGTCATCTTAATCTTGTAAGTGCGCACATTTAGTTTGACATTTTAGCGAAAATATTGATAAACAATTGTGACAAATTCTCGGTATTATGCATATAAGTTAACGGAGTTAACGCGAAAATTTTGAACAAAGGAAATAAGACCGCTGACTAGGTGTCTGGGAAGACACCTGCCGCTCCAATATGCACATCCGCTCCACAGGTGGGAACCATAGTGTCAGCATATTTAGCATTATGCACCTAGGCTAATTATCTTATAAGAATACTTCTAAGTTTAGTCTTAGCCGAAGCCTTCAATTGAACAGTTTGTCTCAATAAAATTATTTCCATTTTAATTTGGTGTTTATGTTTTTTTAATAAATTTACCTTGAATAAATTTAACTGGCGCCCGAGCAGGGACCACAGTAGAGTGTCATTATCTATTTTTTATCGGACAAAAATCTTTTCATATTAATTTATAGTGAGAAAACAAATTTAAATAATTCACATAGTGAAGTAAATAGTGTTCACTGCGAAAATTTAGAAAAGTAAGCGAAATAGATGTGCACTGTGTAGCATATAGCAATTTAAAGACTTGCGAAACTGGAAGTCGGAAGTTGTGGAGAAGGTCCCCAAGTAGCTGTGGAAATAGCAAAAAGGAGTTTCTGTCCGAGGAACAGCCACCCACACAGGATTTCTAGAAGACTACGACTGGTTCCGACGCACTAGACGAGCAGATCTTTCCGGGAATAGTGCGTGTAATGAAGCTAAGACTCGCTATTTTGATGTAAGTCGATTTAGTAATTTAAATTGTTGGCAAAATATTTTCAATTTTCATAGAAAATTTTTTATTAAAACATATTTTTATTTTTTCATAGAAAAAATTATTCTCATACAAACATATTTTTATATTACTTAAAACAAACAATAATTATCATTATAAATAAAGAAACAAAAACAATTTTTAAAGAATAAAACAAAATAAAAATTATAAGAATAAAACAAATAACAATCATAAAAATAAAACAAAATGAAATTTATAAGAATAAAAGAGTGATAATTAACCGAAAATAATTATAGTGATATTATATTAAAAGGAAACAAATTTTAGCAATATTATAAAAGAAAATACTTACTTACAATATTTTAAAGGAATTTAAATTTTTTTTTAATAAATAAAAATACATAAAAAAAAAATTTGTTGTCTGTAAAGAGGGTTTACGGACGATAGTTTAACGTGACAACGTCATGAGAAAACATTGATGAAATGATTGCATACTTTTATGAATAAAATTGAATCATTTATATTAAACTACCAAAAACCCGCGTGCGTTGCAACGCCTTTCAATAAAATAAGATTATGAGGACACAGTCTGCGATAGGAAAAAGCTATAGTGAAAAAAGAACAAATCTGGGAAAATTGATTTCGGGAGATGACCGCCAAGGACCAAATGATATATTGAGTATACTATATTGCCTATGGTGTTCTACTTATCATACTCTTTCATTTGATACCCATGTCGAAGGGGTTGTGAAGAAAATATTAATCCGCACTCTTGAGATGGCCGCTATGGACCAAACGATATATTCAGTATACTATATTGCATATGGTGTTCTACTTATCATACTCTCTCATTTGATACCCATCTCGAAGGGGTTGTGAAGAAAATGTTAATCCGCCCTCTTGAGATGGCCGCTATGGACCAAACGATATATTGAGTATACTATATTGCTTATGGTGTTCTACTTATCATACTCTCTCATTTGATACCCATCTCGAAGGGGTTGTGAAGAAAATGGTAATCCGCCCTCTTGAGATGGCCGCTATGGACCAAACGATATATTGAGTATACTATATTGCTTATATTGTTCTACTTATCATACTCTTTCATTTGATACCCATCTAGAAGGAGTTTTGAAGAAAATGGTAAACCGCCCTTTTGAGATGGCGGCCATGGACCAAATTATAAATTGAGTATACTATATTGCTTATGGTTTTCTACTTTTCATAGCCTTTCATTTGATACCCATGTCTCGGGTGTTGTGAAGAAAATGGCAATCCGCCCTCTTGAGACGGCCGCCATGAATCTAAAGACATAGTCTATGGCATTCTTCTTATAATGCCCTTTCATTTGATACCAATGTCGAGGGGGTAGTGAAGAAAATGATCTTCCTCCCTCTTGAGATGACCGCCATGGACCAAACGATATATTGAGTATACTATATTGCTTATGGTGTTCTACTTATCATACCCTTTCATTTGAAATACATATCGAGCGGTGTGAAGATAATGGTAATCCAACCTCTGAAGATGGCCGCTATGGACCAAACGATATATATTGAGTATACTATATTGCTTATGTGTTCTACTTATCATACTCTCTCATTTGATACCCATCTCGAAGGGGTTGTGAAGAAAATGGTAATCCGCCCGCTTGAGATGATCGCCATGGACCAAACGATATATTGAGTATACTTTATTGCCTATGGTGTTCTACTTATCATACTCTTTCATTCGATATCCATGTCGAAGGTGTTGTGAAGAAAATGGTAATCCGCATTCTTGAGGTGGCCGCTATGGACCAAGCGACATATTGAGTATACTATATTGCTTATATTGTTCTACTTATCATACTCTTTCATTGGATACCCATTTCGAATGGGTTGTGAAGAAAATGGTCATCTGCTCTCTTGTGATGGCTGCCATGTACCAAACGATACATTGAGTATACTATATTGCTTTTGGTGTTCTACTTACCATAACCTTTCATTTGATATCCATGTCGAGGGGTTGTAAAGAAAATGGTAATCCGCCCTCTTGAGATGGCTGCTATGGACCAAACGCCTGCTTTTCTGTTGAAATTTTTTTGCTATAAACCTCACGGAGCCCGAGACCTTTCCAACGAATGCAAAACCGTGGAAATCGGATCGTGCGTTCTCTAATTATAGCGTCTGGAAGGAAAACCCGACTTATTTTTATATTATAGATAATAACAGTAAACGTCCCACCTTGCGACTTGTGAATGGTAATAGCACAAGCAGGAACGCAAGGAAACTGTTTTCGTTTACATTTCACAGTTTTCGTCAGTGTAATGTTCACTATTTTCTTATACACCAGCACCCAGTTAGGAGACAGAGTGTTTGGCTTGCTTTGCTTATTGTTGATAATTTGACAAATTTAATCTAATTAATATTGACAATTTTAATCAAATTTTTAAGATTACTACGATCAAATTTTTAAAATTACTTCGGGAGATAACGGGACATAACGGGACATAACGGGACAATGAGTCATCATTTTTCGTGCATGCAGCCGGCGTTCATCGTTTTAATAGACGTTGTCACGTCAAAAAAATTTGTTGTCTGTAAAGAGGGTTTACGGACGATAGTTTAACGTGACAACGTCATGAGAAAACATTGATGAAATGATTGCATACTTTTATGAATAAAATTGAATCATTTATATTAAACTACCAAAAACCCGCGTGCGTTGCAACGCCTTTCAATAAAATAAGATTATGAGGACACAGTCTGCGATAGGAAAAAGCTATAGTGAAAAAAGAACAAATCTGGGAAAATTGATTTCGGGAGATGACCGCCAAGGACCAAATGATATATTGAGTATACTATATTGCCTATGGTGTTCTACTTATCATACTCTTTCATTTGATACCCATGTCGAAGGGGTTGTGAAGAAAATATTAATCCGCACTCTTGAGATGGCCGCTATGGACCAAACGATATATTCAGTATACTATATTGCATATGGTGTTCTACTTATCATACTCTCTCATTTGATACCCATCTCGAAGGGGTTGTGAAGAAAATGTTAATCCGCCCTCTTGAGATGGCCGCTATGGACCAAACGATATATTGAGTATACTATATTGCTTATGGTGTTCTACTTATCATACTCTCTCATTTGATACCCATCTCGAAGGGGTTGTGAAGAAAATGGTAATCCGCCCTCTTGAGATGGCCGCTATGGACCAAACGATATATTGAGTATACTATATTGCTTATATTGTTCTACTTATCATACTCTTTCATTTGATACCCATCTAGAAGGAGTTTTGAAGAAAATGGTAAACCGCCCTTTTGAGATGGCGGCCATGGACCAAATTATAAATTGAGTATACTATATTGCTTATGGTTTTCTACTTTTCATAGCCTTTCATTTGATACCCATGTCTCGGGTGTTGTGAAGAAAATGGCAATCCGCCCTCTTGAGACGGCCGCCATGAATCTAAAGACATAGTCTATGGCATTCTTCTTATAATGCCCTTTCATTTGATACCAATGTCGAGGGGGTAGTGAAGAAAATGATCTTCCTCCCTCTTGAGATGACCGCCATGGACCAAACGATATATTGAGTATACTATATTGCTTATGGTGTTCTACTTATCATACCCTTTCATTTGAAATACATATCGAGCGGTGTGAAGATAATGGTAATCCAACCTCTGAAGATGGCCGCTATGGACCAAACGATATATATTGAGTATACTATATTGCTTATGTGTTCTACTTATCATACTCTCTCATTTGATACCCATCTCGAAGGGGTTGTGAAGAAAATGGTAATCCGCCCGCTTGAGATGATCGCCATGGACCAAACGATATATTGAGTATACTTTATTGCCTATGGTGTTCTACTTATCATACTCTTTCATTCGATATCCATGTCGAAGGTGTTGTGAAGAAAATGGTAATCCGCATTCTTGAGGTGGCCGCTATGGACCAAGCGACATATTGAGTATACTATATTGCTTATATTGTTCTACTTATCATACTCTTTCATTGGATACCCATTTCGAATGGGTTGTGAAGAAAATGGTCATCTGCTCTCTTGTGATGGCTGCCATGTACCAAACGATACATTGAGTATACTATATTGCTTTTGGTGTTCTACTTACCATAACCTTTCATTTGATATCCATGTCGAGGGGTTGTAAAGAAAATGGTAATCCGCCCTCTTGAGATGGCTGCTATGGACCAAACGCCTGCTTTTCTGTTGAAATTTTTTTGCTATAAACCTCACGGAGCCCGAGACCTTTCCAACGAATGCAAAACCGTGGAAATCGGATCGTGCGTTCTCTAATTATAGCGTCTGGAAGGAAAACCCGACTTATTTTTATATTATAGATAATAACAGTAAACGTCCCACCTTGCGACTTGTGAATGGTAATAGCACAAGCAGGAACGCAAGGAAACTGTTTTCGTTTACATTTCACAGTTTTCGTCAGTGTAATGTTCACTATTTTCTTATACACCAGCACCCAGTTAGGAGACAGAGTGTTTGGCTTGCTTTGCTTATTGTTGATAATTTGACAAATTTAATCTAATTAATATTGACAATTTTAATCAAATTTTTAAGATTACTACGATCAAATTTTTAAAATTACTTCGGGAGATAACGGGACATAACGGGACATAACGGGACAATGAGTCATCATTTTTCGTGCATGCAGCCGGCGTTCATCGTTTTAATAGACGTTGTCACGTCAAAAGAGGAATTGAAAGAAAGAAAGTGTTTGGTGAAATTAAAAACAAGAAATAAGAAAAACAAGATATAAGGAAATTTATTTGAGTTTAATTTTTTTTTAAAACTTAACTTTAAAACTTAAAACTTTTTTCTTTTTTACAAAATATTACCTACCCTTTTTGTTGCATTACTTTTTCTATCTTCACCTTTTCATTGCCCCTTATAAATATATAAAAAGTGATTTTAAGTGATTTTCTACGGTTTTAAGTGACCTCATTTCTCTTTATTTTGAACCAAGTGGACCCAAAACGGCTTATGGCATCAGAAATTTCGGGAAGTAGGCCAGTAGGTAGACCCAGGAGGAGATGGATAGACTCTGTGACGGCTGACGCAGAGTCAATGCTCAACATCCGGAACTGGAGACATGCTGCAAGGGACCGTCAAAATTGGAGAAATGCCCTTGAGGAGGCCAAGGCTCGATTTGGGCTGTAGCGCCATTGGATGGATGGATGGATGGACCAAAAATGAATCCAAATAATTTAATCCGCCCTCCTATTCTGCCAACGGCAGCGGCGGCACCAAACCCCCCAAATACAAAAGCAGGTGCCAATGCAAACTTTCGTTCTTCTTTTCTTTGTGCCCCTTTAATCCCTCATGGGACATAGGGCGGAAACAGTTGCCCTCCAGCGGACTCTGTTTTGCGCGACAGCTCTCAGCTCTGACCAGGATCTCCCAGTTGTTGCGGCCTCTGCTAGTAGGGTCCTCCTCCACGTTGTTCTAGGTCTTCCAACTCGACGGGATCCTTGCGGGTTCCAGTCAAGGGCCTGTTTGGCTAGGTTTTCGTTATCGCGTCGCAAGGTGTGGCCAACCCAATTCCATTTCCTTCGCCTGATTTGGTCGTCTATCCTTTCTTGGCCGGCACGTCGCCATTTTTTTTTTTTTTTTATGTGAAAGACTAGAGTCTCAGGAAAAGCCCTTTATACTGTTGACAATCTATTTTCTTCGTATAGAGTGCAATGTCGAACAGCAGCTCTAGTCGGGGAGGAAGGAACCGCCACAACCTTTCCGCGATATTTTCAGTCCACCTACTCCCAACCATTACTATCGCGACTCTGACATCGGGGAATCGAGAAACAACTCGCTGGAGTGTTATGCCTCCTGAAACGAGTTGAATCTCTTCAACCAACCGATGACATGCGCTTCTGGGGGAGCGGGGAAGGGCTAAGGAAGGCTATGACAGAAGGAATCAGGAATGCAAAGAGGGAGGAAAGTTATGTAGGCGGGAAATTGGGAAAGGCTAGGACCATGGCACCGCCGGGAATCGAACCCGGGACCTCTGGGGATAGTAGTCAGGCGCCTTACCCCTAGACTACCGAGGCCCTTCATTTGAAATTCTATCTTGCCAGCGGATTTTTAGGATACGACGCAGGCATCTGTTGATGAAGACTTGTAGGCGCCCTGTGATGAATTGGGTGACTTTCCATGTTTCGCAACCGTACAAAAGAACTGCCTTAACGTTGGAGTTGAACAGCCGCAATTTGGTGTTAGTTGAGATCTCCGTTGATCTCCATATGCGGAACAGGCATGCATATGCGCCTCGTGCTTTATTTATTCTGGAACTGACGTCTTCTTCTGCACCGCCATTTTCGGTAATAATGCTACCGAGGTAGCAGAATTTATCTACCAGTTCCACGTCACGGTTATTCAGCGCAGTTCGTTCAAGTGTGTTTGCATTTATCCGCATTTCTTTGGTTTTGTTCGGATTCAGCCTTAAGCCTGCTAGACTACTTTCTGTTGCCAAACTGTTTAACATGTTTTTTAGCTCCTGATGTCTGTGGGCCAGCAAACAGATATCATCCGCGTAGTCGAGGTCCTTAAGGCGATCTAGCAAACCCCATTGTATGCCGCCTGTTCTACTATCTAGAGCGCCGACAAGAATGTCATTTATTACTATAAGAAATAGTAATGGCGAAAGTAGACATCCTTGCCGTACTCCTGAATTCACCTCGAAGCTGTCGGATAATTTTCCATTATGGAGAACTCTGCATTTGGAATTGTTGTAAAGGGCTTTTATCAATTCTATTATTTTATCAGGCAGTCCACGTCGCCGTAATGCCTGCCATATAAAGCTCCTATTAACCGAGTCGAACGCTGTTTCCGAAGTCCTTAACAGGGAAGGGCAACATATTATCAACCGAATTTTAAACCCTAGTACTGATATTAATAACGAAAGAGATCAGACTATAGACATAATAGGAGACAGAAATCTCGCGGATCTTGATAGAATTCCGGATATCGTTAAAAGTTTAAGAGATTTTTCGGGTCAACCAGGCGAATTTAGCTCGTGGAAAAAAAGTGTCGATAGAATCCTTACAATTTATGAACACTTGAAAGGTACTCCAAAATATTATGGAATTTTAAGTGTCATAAGAAACAAAATTGTTGGACAAGCAGACATTGCTCTCGAGTCCTATAACACCCCATTATGCAGACAAAAGAGACCTTGGTACCTTAGAGTACCAAATGACCACCTTAATCCAAGGTAATAGAACAGTTCAAGAGTTCTATCAAGAAGTTTATCACCATTTGTCGCTCATACTTAATAAATTGTCTTGTATGGAGATGAGTAATGAATCTCTTAACAACATGACGCAAGCCTATCGAGACAAGGCATTGGACACCTTTGTAAGAGGATTACGAGGTGATTTACCACGTCTCCTTAGCATTAAAGAACCTGCAGATCTACCCCAAGCTTTACACTTGTGCCTTAAGTTGCAAAATGTTGATTATAGAACTCAATATGCAAACAATAGTCAGTCCACGATACGAAGGACACAGCCTCCACCTCGACCGCCAAGAAACTATGCACCCCATCAACCTCTTATGCCAATTCCGTCTCCAAGGAAACATTTCTTTCCAGAATTAGTACAGAATCCCCATCGTCCGGTAAAACCCAATTTCCAAACTCAAAACCAACAACAGTTTCAACAATATTCATACCAAATGCCACCAAAACCTCAACCAAGACCAGAGCCTATGGATGTAGATAGAAGTATCCACTCCAAACAAATAAATTACGCCAATAGACCACCAAACTATAGTTTCCCGCAAAAACGAAATAATATTTCACACCAAGTCCGCCAACCATACAAACATCAAAGAATCCACAATATAGAAACTTACAATAATGAAAAGGAAATTAAAGAAGAGAGCTTGTACCCACAAGACACGTTGTATCCACAGGACGAATTGTACACCCAAGACGCGCCAAATCAAGATCAGTATCCGGCAAATGATATCATTCCTGAGGAAAATGTCGATCAAATTGAAGAATTTGATGAAACTCAAGAATTGGATGACATCTACTTTTTAGGCTTCGCGTCGTCGTCGTCTTCGCTCCCTTATTTCGAACATAAGAAAAGAAGCGGAGAAATTACAAAAATCTTAGTAGATACCGGCTCAAATAAAAACTACGTACAGCCAAAACATATAAAATATCCTATACGGAATGAAAAACCATTTTTCGCTAACTCCGTCGGAGGTAGAATTAAAATAACCCATCATGCACTCATCGATATATTTGGACTTAACAAAACAAATCAAATTCTTTATATTACCAACCCTCATATCTTTTGACGCTATTCTCGGTAACGATAGCTTACGTGAACTAGATGCGGTGATTCATATAAAAAACGATCATATGATCTTACTTCAAAACATTAAAATTCCTCTCAAACAATATAAGGCCCAAACCATCAACTCTATTACCCTTCGTACCTCCCATTTAACAAGACAGCAAAACGAAACATTGAATAATGTTCTCAAGAAATGTCCCCAACTTTTTTCAGACCCAAACCGAAAATTAACGTACACAACAACAGTAAAAGGTGAGATTAGAACCACCACGGATACACCAGTCTATTCGAAATCCTACCCTTACCCTATGGCTTTGAAAGACGAAGTCGAGAGACAAGTTAAAGAATTACTCGACGAAGGCATTATAAGACCGTCAAAGTCTCCATACAATTCCCCAGTATGGATAGTCCCGAAGAAGCTCGACGCTTCGTTAAAGAAAAAATTCAGAATGGTTATAGATTATCGGAAATTAAATTCTATAACTATCCCAGACAGATATCCCATTCCAGAAATAAACGAAGTTCTGGCTAATCTAGGGAAAAACAAATATTTTTCAATTATCGATCTAAAAAGCGGCTTTCACCAAATTCCTCTTAAAGAATCCGACATAGAAAAAACAGCTTTTTCTATAAATAATGGTAACTTCGAATTTGTAAGATTACCTTTTGGCCTTAAGAACGCCCCTTCAATATTCCAAAGAGCACTTGACGATATTTTAAGGGAACATATCGGCAAAAGATGCTATGTCTACATTGATGATATAATAACATTCGGCAAAAATGAACAGGAACATTTCCAAAATTTAGAAAAAGTCTTCCATACTTTAGAATCAGCTAACATGAAAGTTCAGCTTGATAAGTGCGAATTTTTCATGACCGAAATAGAATTCCTAGGCTTCATAGTTGGAATAGACGGAATTAAGCCGAATCCTAAAAAAATTCAAGCGATAATAAGCTTACCTCCTCCTAAAAATCTGAAGGAATTACGTTCCTTTTTAGGAATGTCAGGTTATTATAGACGCTTCATTAGAGATTAGGCCAAACTGGCAAAGCCCCTGACATCCCTTTTAAGAGGGGAAGATGGACGAGTGTCTAAAAACGCTTCAAAAAATAAGACCAATCACCTTGACAACGAACAATTTAATGCCTTCAATAACTTGAAAAACTCACTGATTTCGCAAGAGGTAGTACTCTCGCATCCAAATTTTGAGGAAAGTTTCGAACTAACCACTGATGCTTCAGACTACGCGATCGGAGCTGTTTTGTCTCAAAACAACAAACCAATAGTATTCTTTTCACGCACACTGAGCAAAACAGAAGAAAGCTACGCTACCAATGAAAAGGAAATGCTAGCTATAATTTGGTCTTTGAACACCTTAAGAAATTACCTTTACGGCTCTCGAAAAGTGAACATATTCACAGACCATCAACCTTTAACTTATGCCCTCAGTAATAAAAATACAAATAGTAAGATGAAACGTTGGAAAGTGATCCTGGAAGAATATAATTATGAACTCAAATATAAGCCGGGAAAGTCCAACGTAGTTGCAGATTCTTTGTCACGTCTGATTTCGGAACCACAAATCAATTCCCTAACTCCAACATTACATAGTGACGAAAGCTCTTCGCATAATCTAATTCCCTCAGTAGAAACACCTGTTAACGTATTTCGTAACCAGCTAATTTTGAAAATTGGTGATGAAAATAGCTATCAGTTTAAGACTCTTTTCTCTCGATACAATCGACATATTATAATCCAAAGGGATTATACAGAACCTGTGTTTAGGGGGATCTACAGATCGGTGAGCCAGGTGTGTGATGATTGACTGCTTATAATCTTCCTTCAAATAGGTGGTTGAGCCAGGTGTTTGCTGAGCATAACAATGGTATATTCCCTTTAAATTTGTGATGCCACAATAGGTTGTAAAAAAAAGTGCTTCGTCTCTCTTGATTTTATTTGTATAATTTATTTACGTAGACTTCAATTTGATACTATTTAATACTCAGTTAATTTTAATGTGTAAAGTTTAATAAGATAAAAACTAATATGATAAAGTTAGGTTGAATTGGGTGTGTTCTCCGCCGCTTCTTGGATCCAACTACGTTCTGGTCAAAAATTTATCCTCTCGAAGCTGGAATATCCGCTGCTATCACGATGATCTTGTGATGGTGGGGGTGGAAGTTTATCACAGTGCTCCTTTTATTAAATTTGAGAATTTTGATAACTGCATACATGCCAACGGCAAACGGAGAATTTTGATGATCTCAAACATTTCCTGGGCCGCCTTGAAATCCCTTGATTTCAACCATTTCTTACAACTTCACCTTGCTTATGTAGTGCGCTTGTCGTCATCATTCTCTTCGTTGCTTTCTTGCGAATGGCTGGAAGGATGCAGCCTTGCTGCAGGGACATGATTGACAGGACTAAAGTGGAGGAGGGATGTGATTAATAATTATGTAAAGTTACACCCACATTCAAAATAACAAAATAAGAAAAACAATAACATTAATTCATAGTTTCACATTCCGCGAACACACGAGATCTATTTAATTCATATTGTGTGTTGGGATCTGTTCAATTCAAAGTGTGCGTCGGGGGAGCTGGGAGCTCCTTCGTCGGCTCTAAGCATGGTAAGATGCATAGTTTGGTTATAGGACGCTGCAGTTCTCCTGTCTGCGTGCGCAGTGTTACAACCCGTACTAACCCGTCCTTACCAGGATGGGTTCGTGTCACTCGCCCAAGCATCCATCTGAGAGGTGGTAATCTCTCATCTTTAATGAGTACTATATCACCGATTTCGATGTTCTTAGAAGGTGTGTTCCATTTTGGTCTTTGCTGGAGTCTCGACAAATATTCTGAACTCCACTTTTGCCAAAAATCCTGATGAAGTTTCTGAAGTAATTTCCACCGTTGTAATGCATTCATACGGGTGTTGGAATAATCTTTTTCTGGAGGAAGTAGGAGCGATCTACCAATTAAGAAATGGGCCGGGGTTAAACAAGATAAGTCATCCGCGGAATCTAGTATCGGGCACAGAGGTCGCGAATTGAGGCAGGCCTCGATCTGGGTGATGACCGTTGATAGTTCTTCATAAGTTAACACCACGTTCCCCAGTATTCGCTTAACGTGATATTTTAGCGACTTTACGCCGGCTTCCCAGAGCCCCCCGAAATGGGGTGATGCAGGAGGTATGAATTTCCATTCAACACCTTGATTACTGTAGATTTCCGCTGTGGCTCGACAAGCGGTGAGTGAAGCGACTCTTAGATCTTGGTCTAATTCCCTTTTGGCTCCCACAAAATTGGTCCCACAATCAGAAAAGACTCTTCGGGGTAATCCTCGCCGGGCAACAAATCGCCGGAACGCTGCTAAAAAGGCGGCTGTGGTACAGTCACTTACTACCTCTAAATGTATGGCCTTGACACAGAAACACACGAAGACACATATGTATCCCTTGTAGGTGCGTGCATTGCGCCCTTTCCACGTACGAATACTCATGTGGCCCGTGTAATCAACACCAACATAGGTGAATGGTTTGCTGATGGTAACCCGTTCAGATGGGAGACTGGCCATTAGTTGTTTCTGTGTGCGACCGGCCTGTCGAAAACATTGTACACATTGGTGTACACATCGTTTAATCAGGTGTCGTGCTCTTATTACCCAATATTGTTGTCGTAAGGTTGCGAGCATGAGGGAAGGACCGCCATGTAGAGTGATAATGTGTGTGTGTTTGATGAGTAACTCTACAAAATGATTGGCAGAAGGGAGGATAATCGGATGACGCTGATTATAAGGTAAGGTGGATCTTGTGAGTCTACCCCCGACTCTAAGAATGCCGTCGGAGTCCAGAAATGGTTGCAAGGAGAAGATAATACTATTTGAGGCAACGGGCTTGCAATGGAGTAACATGTCGCTCTCCATGGGGAAATGGGTTCGTTGCACCAAATTTATCCAGAACTGGTTACTTGTAGAGAGTTCGTCTGGAGTGAGGAAGTTGGAAGGGTTTGGCTGACGCCTACATTTGGCAATAAAGCGGAAAACATAAGCGGTGACTCTTATCAGACGAGTTAGCGAAGAGAAGCTAAGCATCAAGGATGCGAAATCGGTATCCACCTTCAGGTGATAGATTTCACATCGGACCTCCCGCAATTCGGGATCTTTGTGTTGGGGTACCTCAGATAACTTGTGCACAGGCCAGGTTAAAGGGTCCTCTCGGAGCCAGGAGGGTCCTTGGAACCATAGCGTGTCGGATATGAATTTGTGGGCGGAGGTTCCTCGGCTAGCTTGGTCTGCTGGGTTCGTTTCGGTCGGGACGTAGCGCCATGGAATTGCGTCCGTATTTCGTAGGATTTCGGCTACACGATTGCGTACAAAGGTCTTAAACATTATTGGGGGCTTTTTTATCCAAGCTAGCACGATGGTTGAATCGCTCCACGCTACAGTCTTCTCCACTAGATTAGGGAAGCTGCGTTTGACAGTACGAAGTAATTTGGAGAGCAACACTGCTCCACATAACTCTAATCGAGGTAATGTTACTGGTTTCAAAGGGGCTACCTTTGTCTTTGCACAAAGAAGAAAGGTGTGGACCATTCCACAATTGGCAACTCTGGCGTAAACGACTGCTGCCATTGCACGCTCGGAAGCGTCGCAAAATCCGTGAAGTTGTATGGCAGAAGTTGGGGACATTTGCAACCAACGTGGTATGGAAAGGTTCTCAATCAAAGGAAGCGTTTCTGAATAATTATGCCAGACAGAGCTCAGCTCCTGAGGTATGGGCTCGTCCCAGGATACGCTAGATTGCCATAGCCCTTGCAACAAAATTTTAGCGGTAATGACTAATGGAGCGAGCCATCCCAAAGGATCGTAAAGTTTGGCGATCGCTGATAGGATCTTCCTTTTGGTATATGGTGGTAATGTGGGTTCGTATTTAATACGAAACTGGTACGAATCTGAGCTTGGGTTCCAATATATACCTAAGGCCTTGACCATGAACGGGTTCGGTACGGAAACAAGGGAGGGGTCTAGTAATCTACACTGCTCAGGAATATGGTGCAGCAATTTCGGGTCATTCGCCGTCCACTTTCGCAACTCGAATTTACCCTTTCGCAAGATATTAATTAGCTCTTCCTGTAGCTGAATGGCTTCCACAAGGTCGTCTGCCCCTGAATATACATCATCCACATATACATCTGTTAAAAGAACTTTTGCTGCCTTGGGATAATTCTGATTTTCATCGCGAGCTAACTGATGAATCGTGCGGATGGCAGTGAATGGTGCACTCGATGTACCAAAGGTGACAGTCAACAAGCAGTAGTCTTCGACGGGTAGCTCTGGACTCTTACGCCATAATAACCTTTGGTAATTAGCATCTTCCGGGAATACCTTGATCTGTCGGTACATTTTCTCGATGTCCCCGTTAAAAACAAATTTTTTATGACGCCACTCCAACAGAAGGGAGAATATATTGACTTGCAAGGTGGGACCAGTCAGCAGACGCTCATTTAACGAAAAACCGTTGGCGGTGCGACTCGATGCATCGAATACAATGCGAAGTTTCGTCGTTACACTCTCTTCCTTGATGACCCCGTGATGAGGTAAATAACAGTGGTCAGTTGACGGAGTATTGAGCTCTTCGGGAGTAAGCCTTCGCATATGTCCCAGAGAGAGGTACTCTTCCATACACGCGGAATATGCTTCGTACAGCTTGGGATTTCTGGACAGTCTATGTTCCAACTGTTCGAGGCGCTTAATTGCCATCGGGCGTGAGGCGCCGAATCTGAGTTCACGAGGCGGCAGAGGCCGGAACGGCAGGCGCACAATGTAACGCCCCTCTGGGTCACGCTGATGGGTGGTGGCGAAGATGTTTTCACATAATAGCTCGTCAGCGGATAGTTCTCTCTGTTCTGGTACCTCCTCTAATTCCCAGAATTGTTTTAATGTATCATTAACCGCACAACACGCGTGTAGACTGATCACAGTCTCCTCAGGCCTTGGAAGCTTAGGTCGGGGTTGATCGAGCTCACCGAAGATAACATAACCGAAACATGTTTTCTGCGCGACTGGAGTACCCACTGGCCCTTCTATTACCTCGCCTTCGATGGCCTTCGCATACACATCGACTCCGAGGAGGACATCAATGTGTCCAGGGTAGTGGAATGTGGGGTCTGCTAGATGCAGGTTCTTGATATGGGGCCAATGATCAAATTTCACTCGATCCGTAGGCATAAGCTTTGTCACGGAGCGTACGACCATGGCATCTGTCTGAATAATTTTTGAGTGATCGGTGGTGGAGGAAATCTTTAGATTAACGACCGATGTGACCTTGCCCGCTGGTATTTCTTGTATGGAGTAGATCGTGACGTCTATAGGAATTCGTTTCAACCTCAAGAGTTGCAATGCTGCATTCGAGATGAATGTAGAATGACTCCCGGGATCTACTAAGGCCCTTAGCCTTACCCAGCCACCATCCTGGGATTGCACTTTTATCATAGCCGTGCCAAGAAGGGTTTGTTTAGGTTTAAACAAAAAAAATGAATGTACGTCGGACGTAGAACTTGTGGGATCTAGTGGCGCAGCGCGAGGTGAGCTGACACTAGTAGGGGGTGGTGCAGCACGAGATGTGTTGGCACTGTGAAGATTCGGTTCTCGCTCGACGTGCAAGAGAGTGTTGTGTCTCTTCTGACATTTAAAACAAGATTGGGCACTAGGGCACGCGCTAACCATGTGACTTGTGGCCAGACAATTGTAGCATAGTCGCTTTTTGCTGACAGAGTCCGCCCTTTCTTGGGGGGTTAGTTGCTTGAATCGGCGACACTTTCGTAGGGCATGAGGCTCACCGCACTGTGGGCACTTCAGGGTTGAGGTTATGTGGAACATTCGAGTTTGTCTTTCGGTCTGGGTGCTTAACGCCTTGGGTTTTGAAAACGTTCGTAGAGGTTTTCCCGAAGCAACTGCTTCTAGGGCTCGAAAGCGACTATCGAGAAAAGAGAATAATCTTTCTGTTGTTGGATAACTGGTTGAGTGACCTAATGACTGTTCCCATAGGGTTCGGGTTTCGTGAGGCAATCTATTCGTTAGTACATAAACGATTATGGGGCCCCAATGATCCACATCGACTTGTAAACCTCGTAGTGAGGCTAGACACTCGTTGCTGGTATCCAGCATTTTACGGATTTGATGGGGATTTTCGCTCTGTATGACAGGTTGCGACAAAAGAGTGCCAATCTCGGCATTGATCAACGCTCGATCATTTTGATACCTCTGCTTTATGAGATTCCAAGCTATATCGTAATTGGCATTGACTGTCGTTAAGTGTCGAATGAGGTGCAATGCATCTCCACTAAGACAAGATTTTAAATAATGTAACTTCTGAACGGGGGGAATGGTCTCGTTATTATGCACAAGTGAGCAGAAGAGGTCGTGGAAAGACACCCATTCTCGATAATCCCCGCTAAAGGTGGATAACCTTATCCGAGGTAACTTTATCGGGTTATATCGACTAACTGGGCCTGATGATGGTGTCTGGGGTCCATCATGGGACAATGGCGGGTCGTCCTCATCACTATCTGATAGATTGTGATCGGATCGAAGACTTGCAGTTGGAAACGGGTTGGGTTGGATGTTACTTGCATCCTTCTGTGACCTGGGTACTACCTTGGGTTTATGTGAAGTTGAGGGTATGGGTGCGACGACGGAGGGATCGGGGCTAGACATGGAGCTTAGAAGGTCTAATAGAGTGCTGTGATATTCTGAATATAATTCTTCTGAGGCGCTGTACTCGTCCTGTATAAAATAGTCCGAAGTTTCTCTCTCCGCATCAGTGACACACATTTCAATTTGCTGATCATTGGAGGTATAATCTCCCCATAAACGCTCTATTTCATTGACCTTCCCTTGTATGTAGCCATGGGTTAATCGCTGCTTTGGGGTCTTTTTATAATTAGACCAAACCTTCTTTAACTGATTAATTACGCCCCTCTGGGCCTTTATTAGATCGACTACACTTTGTGCCATTTGGTAATCACGCGGAAGAGCAAGATAGAGGGGAAGAAGATTGAACAACAAACACCTTGAATGAGGATTACCAAAGAGATTGCTTGGTAATTAGCGATGGCAGACAATTGTCTAGTACTGTACCTTGAATACGGTAAGTTCCTTAAGAATTTGTAATCTCGCAACAGTAATAGTGAACGGGGATAATCTTTAATATTCTTTAAACCCTACACAGTTATATATCATTAAAATGTTGCTTTAAAGTCTAAACAGTAAGAAATAGAAATTTCTTCAGATGATAATTGCACAACTAATTGGTTCCGCGTGTGACATTCAACATAAATCTTCAATTACTTTCATCAGAATAACTGAGAAAGTTTTATTCAGATAGTAAATACAAACAAATTCTAACAGGGTGAATTGAGTTAAAATATGATATTCATCATAAAACTTCAATTATTATCATAACCCGACTAAATTACACATACATATATTAGCGAGGGAAACCAAAATAAAACCACTAAATTGTCATCATATAACAACTCTAAGAATTAACAGAAAAACTACTTAGAATTCCTTCACATTAATATTCAAACCAAAATTCTAACAGAGTGAATTGAAAACACTAAATTTTCATCGTATAATAACTTTAAGAATTAATATAAAAACTATTTAGAAATTTCCACATTAATATTCAAACCAAAATTCTAACAGAGTGAATTGAAAACACTAAATTTTCATCGTATAATGACTTTAAGAATTAATATAAAAACTATTTAGAAATTTCCACATTAATATTCAAACCAAAATTGTCCGCTAACTTTATTATTTAGGCAAAATTATCATCACTCAAAGCATTATTTTCTTCATATAATAAAAGCCGTAAAAATTTCTAACGCTGGATACTGGATATCCGTTAATATAAACAACAATGGGATAGAAATATTTTCGACAATTCCTTTGTCTTGATAAATAACTGTCGCGACACTCACCAGTCACTGTTACGGGTATAACATAATGTAATATGAATGCGCATATGTTTTTCAGCACACAAAATCATTTTATCTCAATTATATAATTAGAAATGAAAACTACTGTCAAATTATGACCGGAACACACCTTTCAAGAATGTGCAGCACTGGGGTACTGCTGCAATTAACTAATTGTAAGACCGATAAACTGTTAAATTCGGTTTCCGCGTATGACCGTTATAACTTTCGGATGAATGCTTTGACGAGTATTGTTTCAAGGAACATATGTATGTCGTAGGAAAATTATTGAACACTGCAGGGTCCCACTACCAAACGCACGTAATTTTTTTTTTTTTTTTTATAATTAACTCCAACACAACACCTTGTCAACACAAACCTTTTTATATATTTAATAATAAGATTTAGATTTTTTTTTCTTTTTATAAATGGGTGCAATTTTACATAATAATCACATACCTGGGTTCTCGGGGGAGGCCGGAGATCCGGCTCGAAGGACCAAATGTTTAGGGGGATCTACAGATCGGTGAGCCAGGTGTGTGATGATTGACTGCTTATAATCTTCCTTCAAATAGGTGGTTGAGCCAGGTGTTTGCTGAGCATAACAATGGTATATTCCCTTTAAATTTGTGATGCCACAATAGGTTGTAAAAAAAAGTGCTTCGTCTCTCTTGATTTTATTTGTATAATTTATTTACGTAGACTTCAATTTGATACTATTTAATACTCAGTTAATTTTAATGTGTAAAGTTTAATAAGATAAAAACTAATATGATAAAGTTAGGTTGAATTGGGTGTGTTCTCCGCCGCTTCTTGGATCCAACTACGTTCTGGTCAAAAATTTATCCTCTCGAAGCTGGAATATCCGCTGCTATCACGATGATCTTGTGATGGTGGGGGTGGAAGTTTATCACAGTGCTCCTTTTATTAAATTTGAGAATTTTGATAACTGCATACATGCCAACGGCAAACGGAGAATTTTGATGATCTCAAACAACCTGAATTGATTGGAATTTTCAAAAGATATCTTAACCCGTTCGTCGTAAATGGCCTCCTGACTACAGAGTCAACCATGGGAAAAATACAACAATTTTATCCCATTCACTTTAAGAGTTATCGAATCCGTTACACTCAATCTTTAGTTGATGACATCGAAGAAGAAAACCAGCAAGAAGAAATAATACGCAACGAGCATCGCCGAGCTCATAGAAATGCCATCGAAAATAGACTTCAAATTCTACAAAAATATTACTTCCCGAAAATGGCAGCCAAAATTAAGAACATAGTTGGCAACTGTGCAATTTGCAAAGAAAACAAATATGAACGGCATCCCAACAATATAGGTATCAACCCTACACCCATTCCAACCTATCCCGGTCACACCCTTCACATAGATATATTTTCCACAGAGAAACATTTGATCCTCACGACCATAGAAAAATTCACAAAATTTGGCCTTGCAAAAATAATTGAATCAAGAGCAGTCGAACATGTAAAACGACCTTTGCAAGACATTTTGTTCTATTTTTGCGTTCCCGAAGTCGTTGTTATCGACAACGAAAAGCTCTTAATTCGGCTTCGATATTATCCATGCTTGAAGACGATTTTCATATCAAGGTCTTCCGCACTCCACCATACAAAAGTGAAGTTAATGGGCAGGTCGAACGTTTCCACTCAACCCTTTCCGAAATTATGAGATGCATAAAGGCAGACGGACAACGAAGATCTTTTGAACAGCTTTTAGAGCGTTCCGTAAATGAATATAATTTTACTGTTCACTATACGACAGGTAAAAAGCCTGTTGAATTATTACACGGGCGTACTCCAAGTATAGACCCGGAGCAGTTCGAACAAATCCGAACTAATAATATCGAAAAATTGAGGATAAAGCAAGAAAAAGATATTCGCTACCATAATCAAAGGAAAAAGCCAATTAAACAATATTCACCAGGGGAGATAATTTATGTAAAGCATAACAAAAGAGTAGGTTCCAAATTAACAGTCAGATATCGTCAGGAGATTGTAAAAGAAAATAAAAATTCTACCATTTTAACTGAGTCAGGACGAGTTGTGCATAAAAGTAACATTCGAAATTAAAATTCTATTTCAGACAACTCTTCTGCTTCATTAATGGCGAAATACAAATACTGGATTTCTCCAACTCTCAGATCGTTTCTATACATACAGGACAGGCACGAATACAGACTGGCAACTTTAAACTAATACATGAGATAAACTTGGACCAATACGAACGCACAATGGCAGAAATACTCCCGACAATTAACAGTAGCAGAAACCATCTCCTTTACCCTCTCCTGAACCATGAAATCCAACAAATCCAGAATCTTATAACAAATTTAAAACCCCGAAGAATAAGGAGATCACTTAACTTCATAGGAAGTGCTTGGAAGTGGATCGCGGGAAACCCCGACCACGATGATTTTGTCACAATTCAAGAAAAAATGAATAACATTCTAACTAATAATAATAAACAAGTAATAATAAATACTTTGTATCAAGAAAGAATAAATAACGTTACTAAAATTACAAATGAAATTCAAAAAGCATTAAAAGAAGATAGAAAATTTAGCGAAAATATAATCGAAAGCATTCAATATAAAATAAAAATCTTTAAAGAAGAATTAGAAAACATTAACCACGCCATACATTGGGCAAAATTAGGTATTATAAATTCCTTAATATTATCAAAAGAAGAAATTATAGTAGCTGTTAATACATTGACAAAAGAGAATCTTCCATTCGATACTATAGAAGAAGCCTTGAACTTCTCAGAAGTAAAAATTTTAACTAATTCAATATCAATTCTCTATATTATAAATACTAGCATAAGACCCGCGTGCCTTGCAACGCCTTTAAAAACTGTTTATTATGTGCAATGTTTTCCTTAAAAAAAAACCCACAAAAAAGTCAGCTGTTATTATCCCTAAAAAGGGTTTATTATAGTGCATTTTTTTAATAAATATGGTAAACAAATTGCTGCGAACATCACCTCTGCTCAACAAATCTGCAAGTTTTGAAGCAGAGATTGGCATGTGTATGTCATCAAGAAAAGTGACATTTTAGGGTTTGACGAACGTTCGTTAAGTTTGTTCGCCTATTTACGTGGATGTAAGAAATTATGAAGCAATCACAAATGAATATTAAATAAAGTGAATTTCGAGTCATTCATTTCTACGTGATTATAGGGATGCACTGTCAAAATTTCAGCCCTTCAGCTTCAGAGGTTTGGGTTAATCCCATTTCATCCCCTTTGGGGGTGCATTTCGAGTAATCGCCTCTTAGTGGATGTCCACGTCATTATAGGGATGCACTGTCCAAATTTCAACCCTGCAGCTCCAGTAGTTTGGTAACCCCATTTCACCCCTTAGGAGATGAATTTCGAAAAATCGCTTCTTAGTAAATGTCCACTTCATTATAAATATGCACTGTCAAAATTTCAGCCGTTTAGCTCCAGCGGTTTGGCTTAACCCCATTTAACCCCCTCTGGGGATGAATTTCGAAAAATCGTTTCTTAATGGATGTCCACGTCATTAAGGGGATGCACTGTTCAAAATTTCAGCCCTATAGCTCCAGCGGTTTGGGTAAACCCCATTTAACCCTCTTAGGGGATAAATTTCGAAAAATTGCCACTCCATTATAGGGATGCACTGTTAAAATTCCAGCCCTATAACTTTAGCGGTTTGGATAAACCCCATTTCACCCCCTTAGGGGATGAATTTTGAAAAATCGCTTCTTAGTGGATGTTCACGCCATTATAGGGATGCACTGTCAAAATTTCAGCCCTATAGCTCCAGCGCTTTGGGTAAACCCCATTTCAACCCCTTAGGGGATAAATTTCGAAAAATCGCCTTATAATGGATGTCCACGCCATTATAGGAATGCACTGTTAAAATTTCAGCCCTATAACTTTAGCGGTTTGGATAAACCCCGTTTCACCCCCTTAGGGGATGAATTTTGAAAAATCGCTTCTTAGTGGATGTTCACGCCATTATAGGGATGCACTGTCCAAATTTCAGCCCTATAGCTCCAGCGGTGTGGGTTAACCCCATTTCACCCCCTTAGGGGATGAATTTCGAAAAATCGCTTCTTAGTGGATGTCCACGCCGTTATAGGGATGCACTGTCAAAATTTCAGCCCTATAGCTTTAGCGGTTTGTAAAAACCCTATTTCACACCCTTAGGGGATGAGTTTCGAAAAATCGCTCTTTAGTGGATGTCCACGTCATTATAGGGGTGCACTGTTAAAATTTCAACCCTATAGCTCCAGCGGTTTGGATAAACCCTATTTCACCCGCTTAAGGGATGAATTTCGAAAAATCGCTTTTTAGTGGATGTCCACTCCATTATAGGGATGCACTGTCCAAACTTCAGCCCTATAGCTTTAGGGGTTTGTAAAAACCCTATTTCACACCCTTAGGGGATGAATTTCGAAAAATCGCTCTTTAGTGGATGTCCACGATGTCCAAATTTCAGCCCTATAGCTCCAGCGGTTTGGATAAACCCCATTTCACCCCCTTAGGGGATGAATTTCGAAAAATCGCTTTTTAGTGGATGTCCACGCCATTATAGGGGTGCACTGTCAAAATTTCAGCCCTTTAGCTCCAGCGGTTTAGGTTGTGCGTTGTCTGTCAGTCAGTTACTTTTTATACAATAGAAAAAAAAAGTAAAGATAAAAAATCCCCTTACAACTTATTGAACCCCATTTCACTCCCTTAAACCCTTTTTTTCTCCATAAAAAGTAGCCTATGTCCGTCTCCAAGGTCTAAACTATGTCTGTAGCAAATTTCATCAAAATCGGTTTATTGGTTTAGGCGTGAAAGCGTAACAGACAGACAGACAGACAGACAGACAGACAGACAGAGTTACTTTCGCATTTATAATATTAGTAAGGATTCCTGTAACTAGCAGTAAGATTTATCAAAAATTACTTTTAAGAACAATAAAAAGAAATAGCTTTGCTACAGATCTAATGTACGATACTGTATTAACAAATAATGAAGTAATATTAGTAATAAAAAAGAATGTAAAACATATAATCATTTTTCCATATGTAATAATTTAAATATTGCTGACATATCGAACACTAGTTGCATCCCAAAACTACTTAAGAGCGAAAAAGCCACCTGTAACATCATCAATAGCCAACATCTACCCACCATTGAGGAAATTTCACCAGGAATCCTTTTACTAAATAAATTCAACGGGTCAATCGAGATAGAGACAACTAGGCAAACTCTTAATGGTACTTTCCTGATAAAATTCCACAACTTGACGCTAACCATAGAAGAAAAAACATTCACCTTCAAAGAAGCATCAAGCCATCAAGTTCTACCAGCAGTACTCCAGCCTACACCAAAGGAGAAAGAAATCCGGAAGCTTTTATCTCTCCAGATGATGGACGAACTTCAAATTAATAACACAAGGACAATAGAATCTTTGCGGACGGAAACAACAATCCACCAATTTACTACTTATACCTTCATTAGTATCATCATCATCACGCTAACAGTTATTGCAGTATTTAAGAAATCCAATCAAAACAGCACGGAAGTAATCATTCAAAGCACTGGTCTAGATCATCCCCAAAACAGCATCCCTGAAGTCTATGCTGAACCATAAGTTAATCCTACATCTATAAAGTTCAATAACATTCCATATTTTTAATCGATTGAAGACCATCGATTCTAAGGAGGGAGCAGTTAACGGAGTTAACGCGAAAATTTTGAACAAAGGAAATAAGACCGCTGACTAGGTGTCTGGGAAGACACCTGCCGCTCCAATATGCACATCCGCTCCACAGGTGGGAACCATAGTGTCAGCATATTTAGCATTATGCACCTAGGCTAATTATCTTATAAGAATACTTCTAAGTTTAGTCTTAGCCGAAGCCTTCAATTGAACAGTTTGTCTCAATAAAATTATTTCCATTTTAATTTGGTGTTTATTTTTTTTAATAAATTTACCTTGAATAAATTTAACTTATATTCTATATTGCCTATTGTTCATTTATTATTAAAATATCATAATATAATATTCAACATCCATCATACTGGGAAGTTGATCGTGTGAACCGAAAGGGTCGAACCCACATCCCAACTAGTTATTATGTATTATCGAAACTCCAAACCAAAGCTTCCAAATCTTTCAAGTTTTACCGAAAGAACAAACCGCAAAAATAAAACAGACGCCAGCGCCGCCAAACACCAACACCCGCCATCCTCGCAGGTCCCATGATTACGCATAACACTGTAGAACAAATGACAAACTATTTTTTCTCACATGGAAAAAAATTTGATATTCATTGAGATCTGAATTTTTGGAACACGACTGCTTGGTAGTTTGTAATTATCAACTCTTTTTCAAAAGTTATTAACTTTTGAATGTTATGTTAAATGCAAGCAAATGAAAACAAATAATTTTGTTTTTGGCAAATATTTTATTTTAATACAACAGAAAATGTATACAAAAGTACTATACTCTACGCTCTGCAGGTTGAGGAGCAGCCTCTGCCTTCACCCTGCCCCGCGGCTACTTCCCGTTCGGAGAACGTCCTTTTGCCACAGGAGGTTGTCAACTCGATTGCACCTGTTGCTAAGGTGCGTCGCAATAGTCGCAGAAAAAATCGAAATCGCCAAGCCATCATTGGGGACGGTGTCACTTTGAGTTCCTTGCCCCGTGTTCCGGAGATGGAGTCGACTTCTAGGCCGGTCTCAGTATCAACCTCTTCGCCCTTAATAGTGGCCAACCCCCCGGTCACGGCAGCTACAGTTCCCCTACAACCGTGCACCCCTCTGGTTACGATACCGAGACCTTTAGATATCTTTATATCACGATTCTCTCCTGAAACTATGACGGAGTCTGTCTGTGAATATTTAAGGAAGAAATCTATAGACCCTGGAACTGTCTCCTGCAGAAAAGTCAGCAAGGCTTCCAAGCCTGTTGCTTCTTTTGTTTTGTCTGCACCGCCCGTTATTGCCGAGACTCTTTTAGATCCCGGTTTCTGGCCTGCTGGTGCCCTTACCAAGCTTTTTGTTCCGCGTACCCGTACTCAAGCGCATCGTGCAAACGCTTCTACTCCGAGTACTATAGAGATGCCAAAAAACTCAAGACGCTTTCCCTCTACTACCAGAATGTAAGAGGGACTAGGTCAAAAACTAACGAAATCCTTCAGGCATCGATGGCTAGCGGATTCGATGTCATAGCATTTACTGAAACCTGGCTTCATGAAGGTATTCTTAATGCGGAACTCTTTGATTCCTCTTACCAAGTGTTTCGGAGGGATCGTTACACTGACTCGGATGCTCGTGGAGGTGGCGTACTTCTTGCTTGTAGTAGCCATTTGTCTTGTAATCTAATTTATCTTCCTAGTTTTTCTATCCACCTTGACATTGAGCTTGTCGCTCTTAAAATTACCTTATCAAAAATTAATCTGTTTCTGCTGTGCTGCTATATCCCACCAGATATGATAAGCACTCTTGACGATAGAGGTAAAAATCTCTATGATATTCTCATCTCTGGTGTTGATCATATCTCGAGTATGATGGACACTGGCGATGAATTACTTCTCCTTGGAGACTTTAATTTACCCAATATTCAGTGGGTAACGGATGTAGACGACGATAACTACCTTCCTGAAGGCAACCTGAATTCTAAGGAATCCTGTTTTCTTAATTCCTTATTCTCACTTGGCTTGAATCAAATGAGCGGTGTATCTAACGTTTTGGGGAGGCAGTTAGATCTTGTATTCTTTACTGACGCATTCAATATGACTGTCGAACTCAGTCCAACAGTCATGACGTCTGTTGACAGTTACCATCCTCCGCTTCTGCTTAATTATTGCTTCAATTCAGAGAATAAGCCTTGTCCGGAGGAGGTAACCCATTCCTTTAACTTTAGAAAGGCTAACTTTGGGGAGCTGTCATCTAAGCTTGCCTCGATCGATTTTAACAGTTTGCTTTCCGCAAATGAGTTGGATGACGATGTGGCACTGTTTTATAACGTACTATACGAGGCCCTCGTTTCTTGCGTACCTTATGAGCCCCAAAAACTGCCCAGTTCTTCTCCACCTTGGTTTAATAATGAACTCAGGCATTTAAAAAATCAGAAGAATAGACTTTGGAAAACCTATTTAAAGAGAAAGGACTCTCCTAGTCGCAATTCATTTATCAATTGCTATAACAGATTTCGTTCACTCTCTTTTACTCTGTATCGTGAACACCTTAGCAGCATGAGTGATAAAGTGTTTACTGATCCTAGGAACTTCTTTAAATTTGTCAACTCTAAGAAAAAAGTTGATAACTACCCTAATACTATGCAGCACACGAACTGGTCTAGTTCTGAGTCACTTGCGATTTGCAACATGTTTGCATCATTCTTTCATCAATCTTTTTCACCTTCTGACTTTCAGCCTAATGACAATAATTTTCGTCACATTACCCCTAACCGAGAGCCTCATTTTTTACCTCTCTCAATTGCCCTTGCTGATATCGTGAAACATATTGATGAACTCCCTTTCGACTTCACTTCGGGCCCTGACGGTATTCCACCTGCTGTCCTGAAGTCCTGTGTGGAGGTTCTCCAGTCTCCACTGAAAACCCTGTTTCAGAAATCCCTGGATAAAGGGTGCTTCCCTACGCTTTGGAAGAATTCGTTTATAATTCTTATGTTCCATTGAAGAATATAAATGGTAACAATTACCATCCAAAATGGTTTAATAAATCATTATTGCACTTAAAAAATGCAAAAAATAAGGCTCACAAATCATTCAAAAGTTCTGGTGGAGATAAGGATTTAAATAATTTTAAAAGATTGCGAAAAGAATATGAGTTTTTGCATCGATTCTTATTTAAACAATACATTTTTTCTGTTGAGAACAACATAAAAAGTGACAGTAAAAGTTTCTGGAGTTATATGAAGACCAAACGAAATTCTTCTAGTTTTCCGAACATTATGGAGTATAAAAACAAAAAATCTAGTTGTGCTGAAGAAGCGTGTGCACTGTTTGCAGACTTCTTTGAATCGGTATATAACGAAAATACCTTTGTTGATGATTTAACGGAAAATAATTCTGACTATATAAACTTGCTTGATATAGGTTCTTTGTCATTAGACGCAAAGGATGTAGAAATTGCTATCCAAGATCTTAAAATGAATTATTCTTCAGACTTGGATGGTATTTGTCCCGCTCTTATAAAGAATTGTGTTTCTGGTCTTATCAACCCTTTAACTTATATATTTAATTTGTCTTTATGTAATGGCGAATTTCTTGATTCGTGGAAGATCTCAATAATTAAACCTATTTTCAAAAACGGATCCAAACATTTGGTCACGAATTATAGGGGTGTATCCTTAATGAAAGTCATTCCTAAACTTTTTGACTGTTTGGTTGCGAGGAAATTATCTTTCTTGTGTAAGGAAATTATTTGTCCTCAGCAACATGGCTTTCTAAGGGGCAGGTCAACGGTCACAAATCTTGCACTCTTTACTAATTTTTGTTTGTTCAATATGGAAAGAGGTCACCAGGTTGATGTAATTTACACAGATTTTTCGAAAGCGTTTGACAAAGTTAATATTACAGTACTTATAAATAAATTACATAAGGCTGGCTTTCATTCAAGTCTTTTGCAATGGATTAGCTCTTATTTATTAAATAGAAAGCAATATGTCGTTCTTGATTCTGTTTCTTCTAGAATAATATGTGTCAAATCAGGTGTGCCTCAGGGCAGTCATTGCGGTCCTTTGCTATTCTTGATTTTTATTAACGATATAATTAATTGCTTCAAGTATGCTCATTGTTTAATTTACGCCGATGACCTAAAAATTTTTTTAAAGGTTAGTGAAGAGGATTGTTGTATTCGCCTTCAAGAAGACTTCAACAATTTATCCACCTGGTGCTCTATAAATGACCTTCAACTAAATGTTTCTAAGTGCCGAGTTATGTCTTTCTTTCGCTCATTGGAAGGCATCGAATACAAATACTCTTTCGCTACTTCTGATTTAGCTAGAGTGTATGAAATTAATGATTTAGGTGTTGTTTTAGATAATAAACTAACTTTCAATAGACACATTGATTTCATTTGTAGTAAAGCCAATAGATTACTGGGTTTTATTAAGAGAAATACTAAAGAATTTTCTGATGTCTTTACTATAAGGACCTTGTTCATTTCCTTGGTAAGGCCAATTCTTGAATATGCATCATGCATTTGGAGTCCACAGTATGCTGTTAATTCGAATAGAATTGAATCGGTGCAAAAATCCATAACCAGATTTATGTGTTTTAAGCTTAATTTATTTAAGGAACATGTTCCTCATTATGCATCCAGAAGATTATTATTTGGTCTTCCTAACCTTAGCTTTCGTCGAGATGTGAGCTGCGCAATTTTCATAAAAGATATATTATGCTACTCAATCAAGTGCCCTGAGCTGTTGAGTCAAATTAATATCTATGCTATAGAAAGGCCACTTAGGTCGAGAAACCTCCTATATGCCCCTTCTCACAGAACTAATTATGGCTCAAACGGAGTTATTACTAAAGGCATTCATAAATTTAATTTTTTTAATGACTTCGTTGATTTCACCCTGGATCGAACGATCTATAAAAATGTAATTTTAGGTTTAGAGAATCATGTTGATATGAATTTTTCATAAAAATATTTTAATTTTATTTTAATTTAAATAAGTTTTTGGAATCTGTAAGTTTTCTAGTCTGTAAGATTGTAATCAGTAGGCTATAATTAAATAAATAAATAAATAAATAAATAAATAAATAAATAAATAAATAAATAAATAAATAAATAAATAAATAAATAATTCCTATTCACAAAAGTGGTAGCAAAAACGAAATATCGAATTATAGACCAATTGCGAAGTTGTCTGTTATACCGAAGCTTTTCGAATCAATTATCTATTCTGCGATCGCTCCGATCTGCAAGAGGCTTGTCTCAACGAATCAACATGGTTTTCTTGCAGGTTGTTCCACTACCACCAATCTTCTTGAGTTCACTTCTCATGCTGTCGAGGGCTTCGTTTCTGGTTGTCAAACTGATTGCGTTTACACTGATTTTAGCAAGGCATTTGACAAGCTCTCCCATTCTATTATAATTCTCAAATTAAGAAGGCTTGGCTTTCCGCAAGCACTTCTGGTGTGGTTCCAGTCTTACTTAGCTGACCGGACCTACCAAGTTCTTTTTCGAGGATCCAAATCAGTACCCATTGAAGCATCATCCGGTGTCCTTCAAGGAAGTCATCTGGGCCCTCTTCTCTTCATTTTATCAATTGATGACATTGGTTCCTTGCTAAGACACTGTAGAATATTGATTTACGCTGATGACATCAAGTTATACCGTCACATGAAGAGTATTGAGGATTACAAACTTTTGCAAGCTGATCTTGACACCTTTTACTCTTGGTGTACTTATAACAACCTGGTTCTTAATATTAGTAAATGTGAAGTCATGACTTTTAGTAGGAGACGTGATCCTATAAGTTTTAACTACACCTTTCTTAATGAAGGTGTCCCTCGCGTAAACTTTGTTAAAGATCTCGGGATTAGATTTGATAGTAAGCTGGATTTTTCCACTCACATCAACTATATCTCTTCTAGAGGTAGTTTAGTCCTGGGTTTTATAAAAAGGTGGTCCAAAGAATTTAACAACCCCTTGATTACTAAACACCTTTATATTTCTCTTGTCAGACCATTACTCGAATATGCGTCCCAGGTTTGGTCTCCTCACTACTCTGTGCATGTTAGAACTATTGAATCGGTCCAACGAAGGTTCGTTCGATTCGCACTGAATCATCTTCCTTGGGAAAACCCATTAGTTCTTCCATCTTATGAATCTCGGCTTAAGTTACTTAACTTAAGCTCTCTTCACAAGCGCCGTGAGGTGGCCGATGTTGTTTTTGTTCACCAGCTCCTTAACGGAAAGGTTGACTCAGGTTTTCTAGATCACCGTGCATCGTTTAGAGTGAGTCGTTACAATCTAAGAGGACCTCCTCTCTTACAAATCAACTCTTCTAATACGAATTACGGCAGATTCGAACCTGTCAATCGCATGTTCATTAACGTGAACAACAATATTAATGTGTTTAACGTGAGTATTGGTAAAGATGTCCTTAAAAGGAGTCTTTTTAATCTCACGTGATTGATTACATTTTATGTTGTTTGGTGGGTTACATGTTGGATGCCCTTACTTTTTATTTTAATTTATGTTCAACCTCTTTTATAGATAGGATTCTATTTACTAATTGTTACTAATATTTTATGTTTGCATGTCTCAGCAGAGCCACGGCTGTGGTAAATATTTCTCAGCCCTGCTGGGAAGTGTGCCTTCTGTGTTAGAAGGGAAACTCTATATATATATATATATATATATATATATATATATATATATATATATATATATATATATATATATATATATATATATATATATATATATGTGTGTGTGTGTGTGTGTATGTATATATAGATTTTCATGCTTAGCTGAAAAGTGCGCCTTCTGTGCTAGAAGGGTTAACTCTTGCTGATTTGATTATAAATATAAAAAGTTTTTGTTTTGAACATTTTTCAAACAGTTATACGTAACATTTCTGTCCCAACCATATTAAAAAAAAACCATATTGAGTAAAACAAAGTTCAAACTTTCAAAAGTTAATAGCTTTTGAAAAAGAGTTGATAATTACAAACTACCAAAACAGTCGTGTTCCAAAAGTTCAGATCTCAATGAATATCAAATTTTTTCCATGTGAGAAAATTCGTGTTTCATAGTGTAATCAATGTATTAAACCCTTTTTAAAGCGTAATTAAGCTAAGAAATTGAAACGGTTAGCGATGTTCAAAAACTAAAAGTTGACAGTTGAGATTTCTTCGAATTTTTAAGAAAAAGCATGGTAAATATTGGGAGGAAGATGTTCCTAGATTCGATGCTGTCATATATAACGGCAAGCTATCTCTGTACTGAAAATACACCCTGTAGTCACTATAAAATTTGATGGAGAATTTTGAGAAATTGAAAAGAGGTAGACGAAAAAAATAATGCAATTTTATAAGTTTTGAATTGGGGCGAATTGAGAAAACGAGATACCGTGGCAGAAAATCACTTTGAAAAAAAAAAAAATCCTGAAATTTATTTATGAACTAGTAATTTATGGAAAATTAAATAGCTTTGGCACACACGAAGACAGCACCCAATACAATATTTTTGTTAAATATTTCAAGGTTGGCTACATTGAAAGCATCATGGTAGCTTTCAATAATGTTGTCTAGTATAGATATGTTTGTGTTTGGAGTTTTGTATTGCTTGTACCTAGTTGAAATGTTACTTTATCTTCTGAAACACCAACTGGGGTGCCCAGATCTACGCATGTGACGTTTTGTTTTTAAATTTTTATTGGGTTTCCAACAAAAAGGTCAGTAATTTTTTTACTCTTTAGCATTCATTTGTTTTAGTAATTATTAAATTAATTATTTTAATTAATTTAATTTAATTTAATTCATTTTAATAAATTAATTAAAAGATTATTTTTTTTCTTAGATTTGTAAGCTATTTTTCCTCAGTTTTCTTGTTTTAGGGTTTCACCTCGCATAATGGATTTGTATGAGCAAGAGAAAATCGTCTGAGACGTCTTCTCGAAGAGGTGGAACAGGTTGATACAGGAACGATTGATGAATCATCGGATTCTGAACTTGATTGCTGCCAAATGAGTTAACATAATTCTGAAACGGAAGGCTCAGCGGGTGTCCGATGAAAAAGATTCCACAAATACCACAAACTTAAGAACACTTTTAAAGGAACCTCCTGCAGAAATGACCGCGCGTGGGATATTATAAAAAGAAAAATGGAAAGCCACGGGTTTTCCCAAAAAAGCGCCCTTCAATGTAAAAATAAATTTAATAATTTAAAGAAAAAATACAAAAGGGTGAAGGACAACAATAACAAGTCCGGTGCAGCGAGGGCCACTTTTGAGCACCAAGAGTGGTTTGAAGAAACATTCTGCAGGGACCATGATATCACTCCTATTGCCTACGCTGAATTCAGCACATTCACCCAGCTGGCCTCGTCCAGCAGTTTACTGGTGGATGATGTGCCAGAGGATTTGCCGAATGTGCAAAGAAAACGCAAGCACAGCACACTACACAGTGAGAATCTTATTAACATATTGGCCCTTATTCTGGTTGTCACTTTTGCTGAGAAATGGCGAAGTGGGGCGAAAATGGAATTCTGGTTCTTTAAAAAAGTGACATTTGTCAATCTGAGTGATTTTGGGCGAATTTTGGTCGTCACTGTAGATAGACAAACGGCGAATTCAGAGTGGATTTATCTCACTTGACATTTGTAAGTGAGGAAAGTTTCTGATATAAAATGGAAGCGGGAAAAGGGCAAGTTAAACAAATTTAAGTAATTTTATTTAAAAATAAAATGATTATTGTGTCTTTTAGCGTGAAAATTACTACAAAAAAACAATTTGAAGCTTCATGGTGAAGAATCCCTTTATTGCAAAGGGATTGAAATTCGCAGAAAGTTCGGCTCGTGGAGAAAATTATAGGCCCTTATGGGAAAATTCAAAAGATAAATTAAATAGTTTAGGTCCGCCAATTAGAAATACTTCAGAGTGGCAAAAGGTTAAAAAACAAAATCCATTTAATAGTTAATTGGTTATTTCTTAGTTTCAATATTTTTAGGTTTGGACTGACTATAAAATAAAGCTACGGAAAAAACTAGCACACAATAAGAGGGAAAGATGTGCAACGGGAGGTGGTTCCTGTAAACTTCAGCAGAAGAACAAGTTATTAACTTGCTTTCTTTACAACATGTTGTACCTGAAGCTGCAGTTTTTGGAGTGGAGGGTCAACGTGACGATCAAGAACAACAATCCCTAGAACCACAGCAGCAGCAGCAAGAACAACAATCCTTAGAAGTACCACAACACGCAATATGCACCCTCGCAAGAAGAAAAAGGCGTCGGTTAGAAAATATAGATGAGAAAAATGAAATCCTAGGCAAACAGACGGAGACTTTGGATGGCATCAAAGACATTTTAGAAGGCTGTAAAAAATATTTGAAAAGGATATCTGATGCGGAAGAAAAAAAGGTACAACTGCAAGAAAAGAAAGTACAACTCCTCGAAACTGAACAAACAAAAACTGCTGAAACGGATTTAAGGATCGAAATTCTTAAACTTGAAAAGAGAAAATTAGAAAATGATTTAGTGAATTTTTAAAGATGATTTTTAACTTCCCTGTATAGGAAGTTATTGTAATCGGTCCGAAAATCGAAATCGAAAATTTCAACGTATTTTCATCTTTCATGGTCCCAGGAGCATTTTAAGCAAAAAATTGGGAGGAAGTATGTGTGTGTGTATGTGCGTACGGATGTGGTCATTTTTTCCTGCACGATATCGCGCGAACCAAAACTGATATCGACTTCGTTGAGGTGTCGTTCGAAGCGTATTAACCGAAATATGATCTGAAAAGATTTTCATGAAATTCGGTCCAGCCGTTTTTTTGTTTAAGCGACGTAAGTGATTTTTGTACCTGCACGATATCTCCCGAACCACGAACGATATTGACTTACTTGAGGTGCCGTTCGAAGCGTATTAGCGACAGTATAAACTGAAAAGATTTTTATAATATTCGGTCGAGCGGTTCTTTGGTTTAAATGACATAAGTGATTTTTGTACCTGCACGATATCGCGCGAACTGTAAAAGATATAGACTTAGTAGACGTGCCGTTTCTAGAGTATTAAACAAAATATGATCTGAAAAGATTTTCATAAAATTCGGTCGAACCGTTTTTTTTTTGTTTAAGCGACGTTAATGATTTTTGTACCTGCACGATACCGCGCGAACTAAAAACTATATCGATTTCATTGAGGTGCCGAAAAAAGAATATTAACGAAGAAATGCTCTGAAAAAAATTTCATAATATTCTGGCCTTTTTTGTTTAAATTCGGCTAATTGTCAGAAAGACCTTAAATTGACAAGTTTTGCTAATATCTAATAAACTCGATGGAATGAGACCCGTTCTAAACTTCGAACAAAACATCACTTGTCAAAATCCGACAACCTTTCAAAATCGTGCAAAAATTTCGTTACGCTTTACAAAAAGCGCGAATTTTTCAAAGCTTGGATTAGCACTTTTTGACGGGGAATTGTTTTCTACGCGTGATACAGTTTCAGCAAATTGCGGTTTATCCCGGGATTTCCAGTAGCTACCGCAAAATTTGTTCCTTTTGGTCAAGTCTGACAAGTACGTAACAGTTACAGTTTTGCTAACATCTCCGGAAAGGTTTGGAATTTCCAAATGAAGTCATTCGCTTCTCAGTTTACCAACGGCGCTTCAGCACGCTCAATACGAATTTGTACACCCGTTTTAGTGCAGCGAACGAAATACGGAGGACATGTTTGTTTGTTAACGTTCAGGAAAAACAAGTTCTTTAGAAAAATCTTTTGAATTCACTACTATAATAGTTATTTGAACTAGCTTCTCTCGGGATTGCTTTGTCATCAATTCTGATACTAGCCAATTTTCCACTAGTGCTAAATGTATAACTATTTTGTAAGAAGTCAGTTTATTCCATCTTCGTTCATCATACTGGGAAGTTAATCGTGTGGACCGAAGGGGTCAAACCCACATCCCAACTAGTTTTCTATTATGATTTAAAAAACAATATTTAAGTGAAGTAATAATGTGATTTTTTTAAGAATTGAGTTTTATTTAAGGTTCCATAAGAAATGTGATTTGTTTTTTTTTTTACTTTTAATGAAAAAAAAAAAGAATTATTTAAAAAAAAATGTCTTTTTATTTAATTGAAAATAGCGTTCATTATTTGTGTTCTTATTAAAGCAGCGTCCTCCCCTTCGTCTATCAGCTTAAGCTGTCTGTTTCTTCTAATACATCAATAGCTGCTATTGGGTCATTTTCTATATTAAAATATAGACGTATATTGTGCAGAGCACAACATACGTTAATAATTTTTGTTGCTTTTCTTGGCGTGTAATGGAGTGCCCGTGCTCCCAACAAGCATCGAAATGTATTTTTTAACACTCCATTTGTCCTTTCAATAACGTTGCGTGCTTTTGCATGCAATTCGTTAAACCTTTTCTCAAGGTTGTTTTCATCCCGATGGGTTCTGAAAGGAGTGATCAGATAAGGCTTAATAGGGTATCCAGCATCTCCTGTGAAATCATAAATTACCACGGATGCACATTAAAATAATATTAAATTTTACCTAAAAGCCAAGCGTTCCGTTTTCCATCGGCAACTTATTGTGACAGCATTACGTGACGTCCAATCTATTTGAGTTCCAAATAAAGGAATCGTGTGACGATCCCGGATTATTGGCATCTATATACCGTATGCGCATTTTATGATCGCAAATCTAGCAATGATAAATAACGATTTCTTTAAAAAAATTGTACTCCTTGAAAATGTATCGATGTACACACCAACATGACATTTAGACTAGCCTTTTCGGTTATAATATAAATGTTGGTAAACTTTTGAAGGACATATAATCCTCACATGAGTACCTTCTACACAACCAATGACCCCTGGAAATTGAAACTTCTCGTAGAATGTTAATTTTATATCATTCCTTTCTCTCTCATCTGGAAATTTTATGAAACGACTGCATATCTCAGCCTCCAAAATCGTCAAGATTTCATCGAGGATTTTTGAAAATGTGGATTGTCCCAAACCTGCGTTGAAGTCGTTACCAACACCTTTTTGACAACTGCCTTCAGCTAGAAAGCGCAACACTGCAGTCAGTTTTATGGTAGGTGATACTGCAAAGCATCTCTTGGCCACATTAGTTTTCAATTCTATTATATTTAGCAAGTATGCAAACACTTCTTTTGTTAGTCTGAAATATCCTACAAAACTATAAATTGAATTAATAGTAGTATATGTATTTTCAAATAAATTAATCAATTTCTAACTCACATTCTATCAGGAAGATCTAAAGGATTAGATCTATTTCGAATATGAAATCGTTTAACGCGCAAATTTTTCATTTCCTCATTTTCACTATCACTTTCACTCTCCAAATCGGAAAACCAAAAAGCAATTGAGCTCATTTCTATTTATTAAACTTAAAACTTAGAAACAGTTTATTGAAGTTATTCCAGTTTTATTAAAATTTATTGTACATGCTTTGTTATTACAAGTTCAGAAAACATTTGTAGTCCACTATATTCTTTTTTTTATATTATTGATTATTGTTTTATTAAACTTCTGTATTTTTATTAGACACAAATATTATTTAATTATTCAACGAACCGCAGACAAATGTCAAATGACATTTTGAAAGCACACAAATGTGTTTCATTTCAGAACATTCCTCGCAGCCGTGTCACCAGCGACGCTGTCGACAACAAGAATAACAATTTCGTGGTGATGTGGCGACTATTGGTAGTGACTGACAGATCTCACTTCGACAACTAGAATAGGGCCCATTAGAAGATATATCCAGCGACACCAAAAAATATCGCGCGAGTTACATACTTAGAGTTGAAAAATGCAACAAATGCACAATTTAATCAACCGGACGTATCCGATACATTAAAAATAAAGCCAAAAGAAAAACCATTAGCTTGGTAGATCATATTCCATACTGCATCCGATAAAACTGCTGACTTAGGAAAAGATAAGAAAAGTAAAATGTAATTTTTGGATAAGAATAGTGAGTCTGTCGGAAATTATATTGGAGTTCGGTTTGTTGTGTTAAATAAAGTTAAATAAATTTCAAGTGAGCTTATTTCTATTTGATTATTAATTATCAAAAACATATTACTGGCGCAGTCGGTAGGATTCAGTTAATTGGATCCAGTGAAACGAATTTATCGCGAAAATTTTTTTAATCAAAAGTGATTAAGTGTGGAAGGTGTGATACGAAGTAGTTTAATTTACATTTAATAAGCTACGAAGAAACAACCACCAAAACACAGAAAGAAAAGTCATCCTGGAAAGAAGGCGACGACGTAATTTAACAGCAGATCAAAACAGAAGAATGGCTCAAGGAGTGCAACAAAACCAACCAAATATGATGGAACAATGCTTAGCCCTATTAACCGAGATAGTGCACCGGCAGACTCAGCCACCATCGTTGAGAAGACGAATTGAAAAAGAAATCAAATTTTTACCAGCCTTTGAGGGAAAACCTGGAAGTCCACCAACATTCACAGATGCAGTTGAACGAGTTTTAGCGGAGTATGGAGATCAAGCACCGCAAGTCTATACAGTGATCTACAATGAGAAGATGTTGGGTCCACCAAAAAATTATTTAGAAACGGCACCACCAGCAAAGTGGGAACAATGTAAAGCAAAGCTGAAGATTCACTATAAACCTAGCAAAGATCAAGGGAGGATTATGCAAGAGATTTTAACTTTAAAAGTAAGTTCAATCACTGATTTATTAGATAAGCTTAGATTTTTAGTAGACGATATTACAGAGTGTGAAATTTTCAGTGAACACCAAAATAAAATCGTAATCATTTAAGTAGTGTTTTATCATTAAAAATAAAAGAGGTTACTGCAGGAGCCCTAGCGGCGGAATTAAATGATAAATTTAGTTTAGAACAAATGAGAATAATACTTAATAAATACGTTGGCCAAGATGAATATAATTTAAAATCTTATAAACAAAATTTTTATGCACGAGATGGACTCAAATTTAGACAAAATATACAGACGAAAATTAAGCAAAACTGTGGACAGGACAAAAGCATTTCAAGAAGAGACAATAATTATAATAACTCCTCGGGATAGTATCGTCATAATTATAATAATTTTTCGGGACAATTCCGTAGAGATTTTAACCACAATGTACGTAATAACGGTAACAGTGCACAACAAAGAAATTCGCAACCAACTAATCTTAATATAAGTCAACCGATGGATGTTGACAATATAAATGCTCAAAGTGATGTAAACGATACAAATAGAGAATTTTTTACCAATTAGCCTCGGAACAAAAAAAGATTTATATACCTATAACTATAAATAACAAAAAAATTTTGTGCTAAGACGGTTCTACTGTTAGTTTATTGAATTCCAGGAAAGTACCAAGCTATATTTATGAATTTATTAAAAGGAAGCGTCAAAATGAATACAATTGATGGGGAAGTTAATAAGGAGACTGAATTTGTAAAAACTCATTGCCCTATCGAATTTCAACAGCCGGTTAATGCTCGAATGCGATGGGTTAAAATTTGCTTGGACAAACAATATGATTTTCTTGTAGGCATGGATTGGATAGAAAAGAACGTGAAAGGTATTGAGGTAGAGGATAAAGAGATTGTCTTGAAAAATGGGGCAAGGGTTCCGTTTCTGAGTAGAATTGTGCAAGAAGAAGTAAATTTCCTGGAAGAAAGTGAATTAGTTAAAATAAAATTGAACCATTTGAACGACAAAGAACAAGACGGAGTAAAACGTTTGTTAGAAAAGTAGAAAAAGTTATTTTACAAAGAAGGAGATAGGCTAACCAACACTACAAGTATTGTTCACGAAATAAAAACCATTACAAATGATCAGATTAACGCGAAATTATATAGATATCCACCACATCATGAAGAAGAAGTAAGAAAGCAAATGCGAGAAATGGAAACTCAAGGGATTATAAGGAAAAGTCGAAGTAAATACAGCTCTCCGATTATATTAATACCGAAGAAAAAGGATAATTCTGGAGTGCAGAAATATAGAATAGTAGTGGATTACAGAAAACTTAATGAATTAACGGTAGATGATAAATATCCGCTACCAAATATGGACAGTATTCTAGACAAACTAGGTAAGGCGCAATACTTTAGTACGCTGGATTTAGCAAAAGGTTATCATCAGATTTTAGTAAAAGAAACAGATTTCGAAAAAACGGCATTCGTTACACCAGCAGGGTTGTTTGAGTATGTCAGGATTCCATTCGGCCTAAAGAATGCCCCTGCAACCTTTCAACGATTAATGAATGAAGTACTTCGCGATGATATTAATAAAATATGCGTCGTTTATCTCGATGATATTTTAGTCTTTTCCACGACTTTAGAAGAACATTTAAATTCTCTTGAAAAGACTTTTAAGAAACTAACGGAATACAATCTCAAAATACAAGCAGATAAATGTAACTTCATGAAGAGGGAGACTGAATTTTTGGGTCACGTCTTGACCAAAGAAGGGATACAACCCAATCCAGATAAAATAGAAGATATAAAAGCGGTTAATCTACCAAAGACGGAAAAGCAGTTAAAGAGTTTCCTGGGAATGACAGGTTTCTATCGGAAGTTCATTAGGGACTATTCTAAAGTGGCGTATCCTCTAATAAAGTATCTGAGAAAAGATCTTAAAATAAATATTCATGATCCAGAGTATATAGAAGCATTTGAAAAATTAAAACTTTTGATAATATCACATCCTATCTTAAAATTCCCTGACTATAGCAAACAATTCGTTGTTACAACTATGCTAGCGACTATGCAATCGGGGCGGTTCTGTCGCAAGATGGCCATCCGATTTGTTTCGTTTCTAGAACTCTAAACAAGCACGAACGTAATTATAGCGTAACAGATAAAGAATTCTTAGCGATCGTGTATTCAGTAAACTATTTTAGGCATTATTTGCATGGAAGTAAATTTAAAATTAGAACGGACCATGCACCGATAAAATATTTGAACTTTAAATATAAGGGAAAAAAATTTTCTCAACGGAATCAACGACGGACGCTTCTAAAGCTACAAGAATACAATTATGAAATTGAATACCTCCAGGGAAAAGAAAATAAAGTGGCTGATTTCACTGGTCTGCACATTTTTTTCCTTTTCAATTTAATAGTCGTATCCTAAGTATTTTTTCGCGCTGAATCCGAATCCGTTGGCCAAATTGCCCTATAACGTCAGGATTTTGAGCAATCCTAACCTAAAAGTGCCAAAAAGCGTGTTTTTTGCACTTTTGCGCGTTAAATATATCAAAACTATGGAATGATAGGGCAAATCGGACAACGGGATCGTTTTCAGCATGCCAAAATCTACAGAAAACCATGTCGAAAGCGTGAAATTTGAAAAAACTTTTTTTGTAATACTGAAAAGAAAAACTTCTTGGCGCGAAATCGACGATTTTTATTAACACATGATATCATCGTAAGTTTTTCTTTTCAGTATTTAGCCGCCGTGGAATCAAAAAATCACAAAGCTATTCAAAATTTGAACGAACAGATTAAAATAAATGAACATTATAGTAAAGCATTATCCGATTTAAAAGTATTACTTGAAGACGACCGACAGAAAATTTTAAAAGCACTTAATGACACTAACGAAACTCTACATGAATTAAATTACAAAGTTTTGTTTTTAGATCAGGAAACCAAGCTTAGATATTTAGAAAATAAAGTAAATCAAATTTTAGATAATATAATGGCTACAGAACATAATATTTTCCACCCTAGTATGCTTACTTTGCAAGAATTGGATACTTATCAAATAGATATTCATAAACTAAAACTCCTTAAAGCAGGCATTATGGAATATAAAAACCAATATTTAATATTCGCTATAAAAATTCCAAAATATTACATATTAAAAGATGTACATTTAATTAAATCAATAACTAATTCAGAAAATTTTGAAATTAGAGAATCTGATGAACAAGTTATAGAAATAAATAATAAAATCTATCACTATGATGGAGAAGTAGAAATAAAGGATTTACAATTAAGCAATAACTGTGTTTTTCAAAATTCTTGTACATTAATATAGGTATAATAATGTTACTAGTGTAGAAGAGCTAGATGAAGAAACTATTTTAGTAAAAAATATATAGTTTAAAAAAACCAAAAAATACGCTTTTAATTTAAAATGAACTAAAAAGTAAAAAATAATTTTTAATGTAAAATTTTTATTGCTCCAGCCAGTATATGGGAACAACCTACCTTTCGAAATGTAAAAAAGCGTGGGGCTCCTTACCTATTTCCTTATTTTATTAGCATGGGAGCTTTTCGTTAGCACCGCACGCTTTTTTACATTTCGAAACGTAGGTTGTTCCCATATACTGGCTGGAGCAATAAAAATTTTACATTAAAAATTATTTTTTACTTTTTAGTTCATTTTAAATTAAAAGCGTATTTTTTGGTTTTTTTAAATTGTATATTTTATTTTCTACTTTTTAGTCTATTATATGGCTTCTACCATTTTCTTGTCACCACCATGTCCGCCATCCTGGACCCGTCATCTTGATTTTTTTACAAAATAGTCAGATTACATTGTCATCCAAACTAAACGTGTGTGCAAAATTTCAGCTCAATCGGAAACTTGGAAGTGGGTTAAATTTAACTTACAAGATTTTATTGCATAGTTACAAGTGCAGATAATTAACACATATCCATTTTGAATTTAGAATTACGCTACACAGCTAATAGTATTGTATTTGGCTAACCCATCCATTTGATACCCATGTCGGGGGGCGGCGAACACAATTGCAAAATTCAGCCGCCATCCTGGACCCGTCATCTTGATTTTTTACAAAATAGTCAGATTGCATTGTCATCCAAACTAAACGTGGTGCAAAATTTCAGCTCAATCGGAAACCGGGAAGTGGGTCAAATTTAACTTACAAGATTTTATTACATAGTTACAAGTGAAGCTAATAAAAGCGTATTAAAAATATGTACCAAGAAACACTATTACCAAATTGCGATACAAGAAGCATTAAGTTAAGGAAGTGTCTAAATCCACTGAAAAACGCGAAACGCAAAACGCGATACGCGAAAACCCGGAAATTGATATATCCACACGCGAAAACGATATATCGCCACGCGATTTCCGAATATCAGTCACTTCGAATATTTTAATTGTTGTCCGAATGATTTCTTGTAGAATTTGAACTATTTTAGGTTAAGAAAACTAAAGGCGTATTTGGAAATACGCCTTTACAAACGTTGTAGCTATATTGACAGCTACTTCCTAACCTTATAATTTTTTGATGGTTGTCATCAATTTTTTGTTAATTAAATTTTGTTAACAAAAATAATATTAGAAGAATTTCAATTTTGTTTATTAAAAGAAAAAACAAATATAACCAAAATAAAAACTTCGCGCGCGCGAGCAATTTGTTTTTAATGACGTATGATGTGATTGCTATTCCAGAATGCTCAATCGCCATAATCATAGGAGTAAATCTTTCTGATAAACCAGCCAATAACAATGAACCTATCCATTCTTCTGTGATATCAAAGCCAATGCCTCTTAATTTTTGAGATGTTTCCATTATGTGTCACATAATTTTGCATCGATCCAAAATTTTCCAAGCTAGCCGAAATTAATGATCGCAATAATTTGATTTTTCTTGTGCAGCCAGAATCATCAAACAGGTTTTTTAGTTAGGCATTTAGTTTAGGCATTGCGTCAGCCGTCACAGAGTCTATCCATCTCCTCCTGGGTCTACCTACTGGCCTACTTCCCGAAATTTCTGATGCCATAAGCCGTTTTGGGAAACGATTGTCCTCCATTCTGATTATGTGGCCGGCTAGTCTCAGTCTGTTTTTATTTTTATGAAAGTTGAGAGTTGTGGGTCGTCAAAAATTTCATACAACTCGTTGTTGTATCTTCTTCGCCATATTCCATCCCCTCTGGTTGGGCCTATTATGCATCTGAGAATTTTGTTCTCAAACCTGTTGACTCGTTCTTCTATGTCATAGTCCAAGTCTCGCTACCATAACACAGTACTGGTCGTATTACTGTTTTGTAGAGTGAGAGTTTCGTTTTCCTGTGTACAAATCTTGAGTGCAGGATTGTTTTTGGGCATAAAAGGCTCTATTAGCCAGTAGTATACGTCTGGTTATTTCTTCTTTTTCTTCGTTTCTTTTTGTGATAGCAGATCCAAGGTAGACTATTTTATCGACTACTTCTAGGTTATGTTCGTCAAAGGTTATATTTCTTCCCATTTTAAATCTTCCTGCTCTGGATTGTTGCATCACCTTCGTTTTTTCTTCGTTTATCTTCAGGCCTACGTCCTTTTCCGCGTCTTTATTTCGACATAGACTTCTTTTGCTGCCAAAAAGGACCTTCCCACGATGTTTACGTCATCCGCATATCCAAGTAATTGTACCGACTGGGTAGCTATGCACTTATCTGAACTGACGTTTTCCTTATCACCCATTCTAGGGCCAGGTTGAAAAGCATGGGGCAAGCCCATCAACTTGTCTAAGCCCTTGACGTACTTCGAACTCCTCTGTTATAGCATTCTGGATCCTCACTTTCGCCAGTGAGCAATTTGTGGCGCATTTGATCAGTTGTACCAACTTTGAGGGGACTCCTATTTCCGATAGGATCTCGTATAGTCTCTCTCTGTTTATTGAGTCATATGCCTGTTAAAAGTCGACAAATATCTGGTATACATCAACATTCCTTTCCCAGGTTTTCTCCAGAATTTGCCTTAAGGTCAGCAGTTGGTCCGATGTTGACCTGTTTGTCCTAAAACCAGCTTGATATTCTCTTATAAGCCCTTCCGCTATAGGTTCCAGTTTTTGTTTCGAACATCCATTGCTTATAATTCTCTCTACCCTTGAGCTTGGGTACGCTCGCCAGAAAATTGTTATTCAAAGCCATTTTTAATCTCTTGAGAAGTTAATTATACTTAGCCTTACGAAAAACACTTTCTGCTTCCTATAATTTATATGTAAAACTTCAAAAATGGCGTCGCCTGGGCCCATAACCTAATAAAATATGACGAACTGGCGAGGTAAAAAGAAATACAACTCTTCACTATTAGATTCGGAACAAGAAGAAAGTTTTATTCAATATAATACTCAAGTTGGAATGACATCTTGGTGTTACCATACAAGCTCAATTCAATTCAATTTTAACATACCCAATATGTTTAACACTTTTCACTTTTCACCTTTTCAATTTCTGATTTTTTTTCACTACGAATTTTAGGAATACGAATTTTTGTTAGTACTCAATTTAATTTAAACAACTTTAAAAATATTTATTAATATTATTTTTTTAAATTTTGTACTTTTGCTTTAACTTTTCGTTTTTTAAGATCTTTCTTCACGTGTTGAAACTAAAAATGGTCACAAGAGCCACAGCAAACGGAAATTTTTGAAACGCCAAAAAGTAGCAAAAACAATTGCAAAATCGGATACCTAAACTAAAAACCCTTAACGATCACTTCCCCGAAATATTAAAATAACAAAAATTTCAAAGGCGGTAAAGTTTTCCGGGTAAACTGAACAGAAAACCCAAAAGGAAAACCCCGAACTAAAAAACTCAGCAAACAAACATCTCCCGAACAATTACAAAAATACAAAAACGCAAATGCGTCAGCGGGGGAAATTCTAACTGTGTTGGGGTATAATTCTGCATCGCACCTTACCACCTGCCTTCTCTGGTAATGGGTTATAAGGGGTTTGGAACACCAAGAAAATAAGGGGTACCCCTTACCAGATGACAAATTATTTCAGTGCTCTATCGGTAAGGCCTTCCTAGAATTCCTACTGTGTGGCCAGTCCAATACAGGAATCCCAAAAGCTTGTAACCAGTCTTTCGTAGTCTTAGCATTGTGAAAAATGAATTTATTGTCATCAGCGAGTGTTATTAAAAGGTAATAAGTAGGTCTCGAGCAGAGTTTGGCAGTTACTCGCATTCATTCTTCCATTTACAAAGGCTACTTCAGACCTCATGTCCCCTTGAAATGCAGCCCATATCATTACCGAACCACCACCGCAAGCTCTTCTAGATAAAACTTTTTGATCATTACGTAAGTCACTCCAATAATATTTAAACCAGAGTTCGGAAACGCACACTCATGTGCGCACGCGCACTTACTCATGAGTTGTGTGCGCTTTGCTTGTCCTTATTACTCACGCACGTGAGCTGTGTGCGCTTGAAGACTTTCGTGTGCGCACACGAGTACCCAGCGGGAAAACTAGCGAGGGGTTACTCAGGTAACCCAAGAATTCATTAATGATTTGTGTAACCGCTTACATGGTAATTGAAAAATTCTACTGCAAATTTAGTAAAATGGAGGTCTTTACATTGTAATGGCTAGGTAAGCGACTAAGTAATGACTTGTGAAATACTTTCGTTGGAAATGTGATGTGCTTTTATTATTCTTTGTCTTGTCGAAGCCTCTCTTCTTGAGTTTAGGTTGAAATGGCTGCCCCCACCAGGGAGCCCACTTAGGCACGCTGTTGGGCCCATTGTGATACCATTCTAGTGTTGGGACATAATTCAGGCCATTTCAAGCCATTTTGAGCGTTTGATAAAGCGACAGAGTCTAGTGACATGTATATTTTGCAGCTCGCTCAATCCATCAAGGAAAGGTGAGTCAAGGAAGGTCCCTCTTTTCCTTGCTAGGGCGGGACATGTACAGAGAAGATGGGAGACAGTTTCTTTCTCTTCTTCATTACCACAACTTCTGCATAAGTCGTTGTGGGGAAGTCCTAATCTTTCGGCGTGTGGGCCGAAGGGACAGTGACCAGTCAGCACCTTTACCACATGGCTTATCTCCTTTTCGTTCAACTGAACAAGAGATTTTGAACGCTTTGCGTCCAAAGTTGGCCACATTGAATGAAGAGTGCGACAAACAGTTGCTGTGGTCCATCTCAGCCCAGCTCGAGCTAAGCTGATTTTTCTCACAGCTAGTTTATAGGTGGCTAAGAGCATTCCCATTCGGGTTAAGTAGGGTGTCCTTTGCACTTCGGTTCCCTGTCTAGCATGCTCATCTGCCCTAGAGTTTCCGCTAGTCCCACTGTGTCCAGGAACCCAACACAGTGTTATATCAAACAGAGACCTGCGGCGGTTCAGAAGAGTCGTGGATGTTGTGACGACAGAATTAAGAGCCTTGAGGGCCGCTTGGCTGTACGATAGAATACATATATTCTTATGAGATATATTATTTATCTTCATCCATTCGAGAGCCTCCTAGATCGCAGTTACTTCCGCTTGGAAGACGCTGCAGTGGTCAGGTAGACGAAGAGAGGTATTTATATTTAATGCCTCGGAAAAGATACCAGAGCCTACACTGTTCCCAATTTTTGAGCCATCTGTGAAGATACATAGTGACCCAGTTGGGATAACACCATCTGTCCAGTCATCTCTGGCCGGAATGATGGTATTGAAACCTTTCTTCAAGGTCCACGTAGGTGTAGTATAGTCTAGGTTGTTCGCAGCGATGGCGAACTTCCTAAGAATGGATGAGTGGCCATATGAGTATGGAGTCCATCCAAGAGAAACCTTTGTCCTGGCAGCCGACCAGGCTGCCATTTGCTCGGCGTGTATGTCCAAAGGAGTAAGATGCAATAAGACATCCAGCGCAGCTGTAGGGGTGCTTCTCATCACCACTGATACACAGCTCAGCTTTTCTTTGGACTCTTTCCAGTATCTTACGATACGTAATCTTCTGTAGTGCAGTCCACCATACCGATATGCCATGCATAAGTATAGGTCTGATTACAGCTGTATAGAGCCAGTGGACGATGCGGGGTTTAAGGCCCCAGTTGACTCCGATCGTTCTTTGGCATAAGAAGAGAGCTGTTTTGGCCTTATTTGCTCTTTCTAAAAGATTCGTCCTCCACGTTAGTTTCCTATCGAGTACGAGACCTAGAAATTTCGCATCCTCCTTTAGATGCAGTGTTTCATAGCAAAGTCTTAAAGAAGGAAAATTGGGAAGTCTATGCTTCTTTGTAAAGAGCACTACTTCAGTCTTGGCTGGGTTGACGTCTAGACCCTTGTAAAAATATTTGAATAGATATGGTGAGTTGTAAGTTGTAAAATTTTCAATAGATATGGTGAGTTAATAGCAACCGCAGTAAAAGAAGGCAACATGTATAAATTAAATTTAAAAAGGAAAAATCATTGTTTACTTATGTATGTCAAATGAAGTTTCATCGAGTAAATTATGGCACAGAAGATTAGGGCATATAAATGATATCGATCTAAATAAAATAAAAACGGTGCAATTTACCGATAAAATTGAAAATAAAAATAATTGTGCGTCATGTTGCGAAGGAAAGCAAACTCGACTCCCTTTTAAAACAAAAGGCAAACGAGCATCAACGCTATTGGAAGTTATTCACACTGATTTGTGTGGACCCATGGAAAGCCAGTCTATTGGTGGGGCAAGGTATTTTTTATTATTTGTTGATGACTTTAGTAGAAAGGTATTCGTCTACTTTCTCAAAAATAAAAACGAAACTTTTAAACATTTTAAGAACTTTAAGGTTATGGCTGAAAATCAACTGAATAAAAAGATCAAGATATTAAGGTCGGACAACGGCACTGAATCTTGCTCAAAAGAATTCTCAGAATTTTTAAAAACTCATGGTATAATTCATCAGAAGTCAACACCATATACACCAGAGCAAAACGGGTTAGTTGAAAGAATGAACAGAACAGTTGTCGAAAAGGCCAAATGTATGTCTTTTGAAGGAAAATTCGATGTAAAATATTGGGCAGAAGCAGTTAATACTGCAGTTTATTTAATAAATAGAAAGTATCTTATCTGGATTACATTTTAAATCACCAGAAGAAATTTGGTCAGGTAAGAAGCCAAATTCATCTCATATAGGGCGTTTTCATAAACGCATTTCCTGCTAAAAATGCTATAGCAGTGTGTTCACGGTAAAAAATACAGCAAACGCATTTTGTTCACAAACTACCCAACCCTGCATTAAAACTTCAAAACCAGTGCAGTGTTCGCAGTTCAACTCCTTTACATGCGTGAATAATTTGTTGCAAAGAAGAAGAATTTGTTTTTCTGCTTGATAGTTAGAAGTATGGATATAGAAGAGGTTGAAGGAGATTTAAGGTAATTATTGATATAAATTTGGATTTAAATTCAGCTTCATAATGTTAGGGGGGTACTCGGCGAAGAGGAGGAGAATGAAAGAATATGGAGTAGGCGTTGGAGTAAGTTACTTATCAGTACAAGATTGAAACTTGAAAAAAGCTTCAAAGAAGGTAAAAAGAAAAGGTCCGTTCTATGGAATGATGTATTGCGAAAAATCAAGGCTGTTGATTCGGGATTCCCTTTCACTACGGATGATATGATAAGGAAATTTAATAATTTTAAAACCACCTCACGGCTCGCCTGAACTCAGTCTAACCCAAAAGTTGTGGCACTTCTGATTTTATTGCGGCAACACTTAAATTAAACTTTCAGAAACTCAAAAAACTAACAAGGAAAAAAAATGTCGAGCTATTTTCGATTGCGAGCGTTTGTTCGAAAAAGAAAAGAAACCCATTAATTCTCTTGTTTATTTCTTTGTTTTATGAAGAACGCAGTTCTTTGTTATGTATTTGAAATTTGTTTAATATATATATTTACACAGTTAATGTAAGCTTCAAATTTTTGTTCATATTTTGTAAAAAATAATTGCTAAGGGGTCGTCCATTAATTACATGAGGCGTTTTGGGCCAGGGGGTCGAGCCGAATCTCACTCAATCTCACGTAATTAAAGTGCAAAAATATCCATGGCCTCAACGAAAACTTCAAGGAGCTCCAGACTCACGCCGTGAACACACGCGAAAAAGAGCGAGCGCGTATGTGGATGGTTTTCTCGCCTAGCTCGCGCCTTGCTTTCCTTTTCAAGGGGATATGGCGTGAATTTGTGCCATGAATTCACGGCTTGAGAGTGAATAGAAGTATAGATCTTCAGGCACGAACTGACGATAAATGCCCAAACACACAAAGATTTTTGTCAGTTTTCTTGGACTGCAGGCCCCATACAGTTGGCGGCCGGTGAAAACCTTCAGGCCATGGCCTACCGGCGACCTATGTGTAAATGGAAGCCTTAAGATATGACTAAATCCTACACAGACTCCAGAAAGTAGCATAGTAGTTGATTGCTAAGCCTCCAACGGCCAGCTAAACGCGCGACTCCGCGAATACTGCAGTGTACGAACCAAGTAGAACTGAATCACGAAAAGGCCTTTAGAATATAGAAGAAGGCATACGCCAAATTTTAGCGTAATGAAATTCTTGTCGAGTGAGTGATGACGTTCTGGTAGTTGTGTGTCCATTACAAGTGGAAAAGAGAGTGGAACAGAGGATAGGTAAGAAGAAGTTAGTCAGGAGTAGTAAGACCTATGGGGTTCGCCAGCGAGGGAGACCCAACCTTCGCTGAAAGGATGGTGTAAACCAGGACGCTCAGAGCTTAGGGATGTCAAACTGGTTGACATCGGCGTAGAATCGGGGCCGGTGCAGAGAACAGTTGCGAGACGCCAGGACCGGATCCCGGCCGTAGAGCCGTTTAAGAAAGAAGAAAAGGACGAAGAAGTCTAAATTATCAGTTATCTCAAATAAAATCTTGCACACGACCAGCCCGATTTCCTGTGGTTATGTAAATACTAGGGATTTTTTAAAATTTGAAAAACTTCACTAGTGATTAGATGGGGGAGGGAGTCGAGCCAAATCTCACGACGTCTCACAAGGGGGGAGGGGGGTGCTGTCGATAAATTGCAAAAATCACCTTACTTTTTTTTTGCGAAAAAGCGCTCGCGATCTAAAATAGCTCGACACATGTTTTCTTGTTAGTTTCTGAAAGTTTAATTTAAGTGTTGCCGCAATAAAATCAGAAATGCCAGAACTTTTGGGTGAGACTGAGTTTAGGCGAGCCGTGACCTATAAACGGACGAAGCAGCGAGCCGGTAGGACGGTGCGGCAAAAGTAAATTGGGAGTATTACAGTGAATTTGATTGCGTTTATGGATCCAAACATAGTATTCAGCCACCCAAGGACTTACTAATGACATCAATGGAAACTGTAGAAATTGAAGAGGACGCGAATGCTCATTCACCTGAAAGTTTGGTCACAGCAGACGAATTAAACAGCACCACTTATACAACAAATAATTCAGAAGCTGATGAACCTCCCCGGAAGAAACAGAAACAATCGCAAAAGGATGAAATATTAACCTTTATCAGAAAGTGGAGTGAGAATGAAGAAAAGAGGTACCACGAACAAGATAAAAAGGAAGATGCCCGATTTAAAGAGGTCATACAAATTGAGAAAGAAAAAAATGAAATAGAAAAGCAAAAAATACAGGCTATCTTAGCATTACAGGATGCTCTCAACCAGGTGCTGCGTTAAGAAATAACAAAATTGTTTTTTTCTCAAATGAATATTTATTTCGTATAAAAAGTGAATATTTCTTTAGTTTACAAAATAATATTTTTGTCCTTAATTGAATTTTTTTTATGTAAAAAGTGAACATTGTCTAAGTTTAAATAAATTTTTTAGAAGTATTAATCTATCATTGTATCGCATATAAGATCTCGTTTTTGCTGTGCTGTTTGTGAACATTCAGTATTTGATGGAAAGTTTTCGAAATCCACAGTATCTGTCGCTGGACTTATCACTTCACAATTTGATTGTTCGAGAATTAAATTATGCAATACTATACATGCCGTTACAATGTATTTAGCATTCCTTAGCTCTCTTGTATTCAAATACTCTAAACAACGGAATTTTGTTTTTAGGAGGCCAATTGCTTGTTCCACAGTAACCCTTGTCGAACTATGTCTGTAGTTAAATATTTTCTGTTTTTTCGTTAAATATCCGTTGTCTTTGAAAAGTGTAATTAAATACTTTTTTAGTGGTTAAGCTGAATCACCCAGTAGATGTGCATCGTAAGGAATTATAATGCTTTCGTTCTCTAGATTTCTTCCTAAGGGGCTATTGTTCCATACACAAGCGTCGTGACTACTGCCTGGCCAGCCGAAAAGAATATCTCGGAATTTAAGTTCACTATCGCATACAACCTTTGAAGAAATGATATATTAAATGGAGTTTTTATAGTGTGCATACAACGCACTTGTAATATTAAAGAATGATAGGATTTTCGATTGAAGTAACTACTGGGATCTTTACTAGGAGTAGCCACCTTAATACTTATGACTCTCAGCATTTCTTCATTATCCGGAAATTTTATAAACTTTTTCCTTAGAATGGTCAGTATTTTACACACTCTCAACACGATTTTATGGGCCAAACCTATAGCGATATTAAAACGATTGGCTATTTCCCGATAGCTATTTTTATTTCCAAGTGCCAGGAGCGTCACATACAAGGCGTGCTTCAAATTCAGAGCGGTGCGTCCAGATTTTGCGGCAGACCAGTACGGCTTTACCTCGTTAACTAATGGGCTGGCATACACGGATCGTAATATCAACACCAAAAAACCGGGTTTTTATGATACTCTCGGCGTACATGGGTATTTATTTTACCGAGAATAACTTTATTATCCCTACACGGAATATCTATGTGTGCACAACCCGAACGCGAATAGCAAATAGATATGTCAATATCAGACCCAAAGAAGAAGAAGATAAGAAGAAACATTTGTGCATGTGTTAGTTTTCACGCCAAAAATTTCTGTTCAAAAAGTTGCAACAACTTTCTCTCTTCCTTTTGCCCCTCTGTCCTGGAAACCGGTTTTTTAGTCTTGACGTTATGATCCGTGTATGCCACCCCAATAGCTACATAATGTATGTATGTATAAAATTATATATGATATGATGTTGTCTATTAAAATGTCTATAGTTTTTACCTCGAATATCTGCGGTCACATTCGGAAGTGACTTTCGAATGTACTCTTGTCCATTTGCTCGACGACATATATATATAGCCTGGGTTTTTAGATATTGCCCTGTTTAATTTCATTGCTAATAATGCACATTACGGTCTGAATTTTTTTCTTAAATGTCGTTTGCTCTTTAAGAAGTATAGCCCAGTCACTTTAAACATGAACCTCGGAAAAAATGCAACTGGAGATTTATCAGCGGGATTCTATTTATTTTGGGCTCACAAATAATTTCCCAAAAGTCCATAAAGCCAACTGACCGGCTACTCGAGTTATGGAAGGTCAAAGGTCACGAAAATCAGTTTTTCTCAAAAATCTCGTAAAATATCGGGTTTATGACTTGGAAATTTCACAAATTGAAGCAGTAACAGCCTTTCTTCAAGGAGATTTAGACAGAGAAATATATATCATACAACCTGAGGAATTTAATGACAACACAGGGAGAGTTTGTAAATTAAGAAAATCTATTTATGGACTTAAACAGTCAAGTTGTAGGCTGTGGAATTTGAAATTAAATGAAACATTGTCTTCAGCCGGTTATAGTCAATCTCACGTCGACCCATGTATTTTTTATAAAAGAATAGAAAGTTATATGGTCTTGGTGGCCATTTACGTGGACGACCTAATTATTCTATCAAATAATGATTGTAGCGACCGACAACCAAATTCAAATTTAAATTCAAATTCAAATTTAAAGTCAAATTCAAATTCAAATAAATCCGCCAATATGAAATATTCGAAATGGAAAACATTATGTCCGGTACGGTACGAACGATCGGAACGATCATTGAATGCTGATGAGACGGCAATCCAGAGTCTCTCAACAAGTCACATACGGTCCGATAGTCAGTCGCAAGTTCCCTCACGACTAACTTATATTGTATTGCAAAGAAAGTGAATTTAAAAAAAGTTTAATTTTAGGAAGTGTTTAACGACACACAAAAACGAGACACTCGAAACGCGAAAAACTCGAAAAAAGCGACCCGTGACACTCGAAAGTGAGACTGGAAGTGCGACGTTGCCACTTTTTCATAAACACGCGAAAAACGCGATTCTTTTAAAAATCAAAAAGGTAAGTATTATTAAGCGCCCGCAAAGGGCGAAAACACGCGAAAAACGCGACGTGTTTTTTTTTTTTTAATGTGACAGTGCTAAGCTCAGGAGTCACCCTTTGTACTACCAGTCCGTCATGTCATTTGTCACGTCATGGTGCAATGTCTAGCAGTAAGCTTAGTACGGGGAGGGGAGGGGGTATAGGTTTTAACCCTTAACCACGGAACGGGGGGGTATTGAAGAAGGTGGAGATGAACCCTGCGTTTGAACTCTTGGATGTTGTAGGAGCTCGGAAATACTGACTGCGAGAGACTATTCCACAGTCGAGTTGTTCTATTAACAAACGAATTCATATCTTGTTGAGTGCGTGAAAGGGGGAGTTGCAGGTGAAGGGAATGAGACGAGTGGGCTAATCTGGTGTTGCGGTTATAAGATTGCCGTGGAGGCAGGAGAGCGTTTAACTCGGAGGAACAGTCATTATGATAGTAGCGATAAAATTTTGTCAGTGCTGCTACATTCCTACGGTGTCTGAGGGGGTCGATGGTGGAGCCAGCGGTGTCGTCATCAATTAATTTAAGGGCCTTTTTTTGGACCTTATCTAACCATGCCAAGGTGGTTATTGGGGCACCGCCCCAAACGAGGGAGTTATATTCGAGAAGAGCCCGAATGTAGGATTTATAAATAACAGCGCGGGCCGATGGCTGGAGGAGGAACTTGCACCTCTTAAGAAATCCCAAGCACTGGGATGCTTGTTTGGCGATTTGGAATATGTGATCATTCCAACGAACGGCTAATGTCACGCCTAAGATGTGTAGGGATGGGTCGGCCTTTAGTTCAACGTCATCCACTGTCAAGGATGGTGAGGTGTTGAACTTCTTTTTTGAGATAAGACAGTACTTGGTTTTAGAGGGGTTGAATTTGACACGATTCTTCTCTCCCCAATCTAGAATTAGTTTGATGTCTTTTTTAATAGAGTTGAACATTAGTTCACGATCATCAAGACAGGATCTGGCATGTGTCTGTCTTGTATCGAAGCTGTACGAGTAACGTAGAGTACCGTCGTCAGCGAAGCTGAGAAGTGGGTTGGAGGGGATTGAAAGTAGGTCATTTATAAAGATGAGAAAAAGGGCCGGTGATAAAATTGACCCCTGAGGGACCCCCGCAGAGATGGGGTGAGATTCAGATTTGACGCCATCCAATAATACCTTAATTGAACGGCCGGAAAGGAAACTCTCAACCCACTTATACAGAAGTGAGTCAATTCCAATAGCTTGGAGTTTAGCTAACAAGGCTGAGTGCCATACTCTATCAAAAGCCTTGGAGATATCCAAAGCAACCAAACTAGATTCGCCAGATCCATGCAAACTTCGGCTGAGGTGTTCTGTAAGGCAAACTAAAAGATCACCAGTGGATCTTTTTTGACGGAAGCCGTAGTGTTTGTCGCCGATAAGTTGGTTGGATTCTAGATATCCCATAAGCTTTTTGTTAATTATCGTCTCCATGGTTTTGGAGAGAATAGAAGTAATTGCTATTGGGCGGTAGTTGGAGGGATCGCTGGAGTCACCTTTTTTCGGTATTGGCTGAACATGGGCAAGTTTCCAAGAGTCTGGGTAAACTCCGGAAGAGTATGATAGGGCAAAAAGTTTGCGCAGAGGTCTAGCCAAAGGTGAGGCGCATTGTTTTAAGACGATAGGGGGTATATTATCGGGTCCAGTCGATTTGTTTACATCGAGCTCCTTGAGGCACCTGTACACCTCGCGAGTCCTGAAGAAAACCCTGTCCATTAGATGAGCGTTGAGCTCAAGAACCGGGGGTAGCATATCAGTTTGGGGTAAAGAAGAATTGGAAGCAAACAGAGATGCTAATAAATCGGCCTTGGATTTGCTGTCTGTTATCACCTTCTCATTGTGGATAAGTGAAGGAGTTGTGGATGAAGTGAAATTCTTCTTAATGGAGCTTACCAAGGACCAGAAGTTCTTGCTACCAGAGGTTGCATTAAGGAGTTTACTTCTCAACTTGCTGTCTAATGAATTTTTGACATTCCTGATGGTGACTTTACAGGAATTTCTTAGTTTTATATACTCTGCACGGAGCGATTCACTCGGGGAAAGGCGGCTTCTTTATTTCTGATTGCATTCATACACTCCTGATTAAACCATCTGTTGGGCCTAGCCTTCACAGATTTAGTAGTATGAGGAATGAACAAATGCATTCCTGCCTGTATGATCCTAGAAATACGGATAGCGGCAGAGTTGACGTTTTTGTTTCGGAAACACAGGTTCCAGTCAGTAGATTGGAAAAAATTAATAAGTCCCAACCAATTGGCCTTCCCATAATGCCATACAGTTCTTCTAACTGGTTTGGGAGGGGTGGGAAATTTGAATGGGAAGCTAGCGCAAACTAGGCAGTGGTCCGAATTGCCGAGAGGTGAATCAACTTCAACGGAATAACGCGCTGGATGAGAAGTTAGAAAAAGATCAAGGAGATAGGATCCTTGATCAGCAACATCAGGGACTCTCGTGGGATGATCAACAATTTGATGCAAATTATTGGTGTCTGCAAAGAGCTCGACGTCCTTGCCAGAAACACTGGTGCCATTTGAGTAAGTCAGCCAGTTTACATTGTGAACATTGAAATCACCCGCAACGATGATTTCACACTCAGGATTGGACGACAAGAATCCCGAGATTTGTTCGGAAATAGTACCAAAAGATAAGGTGGAGGCTTCGTTACTTATGTTAGGACTTCTGTATAGGAAGCAGAAGAATATGACGTGGCTTTGGAAAATGATTTTAATCCAAAGATAATTAAAATCTGAAGTCGCGCTGGAAAATATTTTATAATAAGCCACGTCGTCCCTAACATAAATGGCAATACCCCTATGGGGGGAGAGGTTTTGCACTAAAGTGTACCCCGATATCTGGTAATGACTTAAGTCATTATCCGGTGATATTTGGGTTTCACTAAGTGCGAAAATTGAGGGTTTAAAAGTCAGTAGGTGGCACTCAACAAAAGAGAAATTCGCATGAAGTCCACGAATGTTACATAAGTCAATGACAAAGCGTGACTCGTAACGGGACTTCGTTTGCGCGGGCTCAATCGCCACATTCTTGGAGATTTTTCCCGGAATTACACTTGTCGCAACCATCAGGGTCAATGAAATTTGTCTGCGTCAAAGTGTTATGCCTTTTGAGACGGGGCAAACTTCATCGACCGACAGATTTTGGGCGCGACACTTGCAGGGCCGAGAATGGAGTGAGGGTAGGAAGCAAAGGGAACTTACTTGTGCTGTTCGTCGGTCGCTGGTGATGAAGCCTTCGCTTTAGCCTGCAGCACGATTTTTTTCACTGTTTTTTTCCCGTTTTTATTTTATTTTTGTTATTATTTTTTGTTTGTTTCTTTCTCGGGTTTTTTTGTGGCGTGTTTCACGGACCGGATCAGCACACGTCCGCACTCCACGCTATCCACGGCCAAACTCAATCAATGAAAAGTGTTTATGAAAAAGTGGCAACGTCGCACTTCCAGTCTCACTTTCGAGTGTCGCGTGTCGCGTTTTTCGAGTTTTTCGCGTTTCGAGTGTCGCGTTTTTGTGTGTCGTTAAACACTTCTTTAATTTTAACTTGTTTATATAATTTAATCTTTTTATGTCAAAACCGGTATAAATGGTGACCCCGATCGTTAAGAAATAGTGAACAAAGCATAGTGAATAAACATTAAAAGTAAAAAATGTCGAACGTGGCAAAGGCCATTGAATGGCACAATATAAATACTCAAATGAGGAGTACTTAGCAAAAAATAAAAATTATACAATTCTTGCGGACATTTTTTACCGGCCAATATCCAGCAACAAAAGAACCGACAACAGGAAGAAGGATTGAAAAATTTTGAAAGGATTTTATAAAATACGAGGCGACCAGCAATCATCATCTCACGTGCATATGGAACTTACAACTCTAAAAGTAAAAAAAACATCTATTTCGCAGAAGTATCATCTATCAAGAAGGGAAGCATATTAAAACAATTAAATTTAAATAGAATTTTACTTTCATAAAATGTTCAATTTTAGGCTAAAATTCAATTAAAAATTACAAGCACATGTAAATTGCATCGCTGGACTGGACATGTCTGAAGAACAAACAATAAAAACCGACAATCAAAAGAAAAACTGGCGACAAAAAAGAACAATAGCACAATTGAATTACAAAAATCATTCCGGAGTGAGTAATTTTTTTGATTCTTCCATTCTAAGAGAATAAAAAAGTGAGTTAAATAAAAATCAAATAAATGATTTGAATTTTTACAAAAAAAATTTAGTTTCATTATGTCTGCATAAACATTTTAAAAGTATGAATATGAATTCAAATTAAATATTTTTTTCAACTTTACGTTCAAATTTGAGTAGAATTACATATTTAAATTTCACACAACTTTCAATTAATACAACAAAAAGTGATGAATTGACTTGTATGTATACGTTCTGTGAATATGATCTGTTGTTTTCTTTTTTCTTCATAATTTTATAACGATGGGCTAGTGATGAGAAATAAAATTGCAAAGCATAAAGAATAAGCAGCGAAATCAACTTCGTAGGTAATATTAACGTGATAAATACTATTTCCAAATGAGAACCTTAACGTCCTTGAAAATACGGTTGCTATTCTTTAGTTTTTAGTCAATAATAGCAAGAGTTTTTAAATAAGAAAATAAATAATATATACCTACATTTAATATCAACTTGAATAAATTCAATGAAACTGCATTAAATATTTTTTCGGGCCGCAATTACGAATGGAGATAAGGTAATTAGAATGAACTAATGTGAATTTTAAGACAATAATTTAAAAAAAAAAGTTTAATGAACTTAACTATATTACACAAAATAAGATATTTTTCGATATTCGAGGCCGCATTATAAATTACTTTACGTACGCAGTTCACTATGGAACTTTCCCTTCAACAACAAAAAAATCCTCCAATCAACGAAAACAATATTATCACCAATGTCTCAAAATGAAGAAAAACAAGAAAATGACATGGCAGCCCCGGAAGGCGAAGCCGTGGAAAATGTATCAAATTCGGTCGTAGCGTCGTTGAAAATTCCACCCTTTTGGCACAACAGACCTGATCTATGGTTTCTACAGGTGGAAACACAATTTCGTGTTAAAGGCATCACTGCCCCTAGCACAAAATATGATCATCTCGTCGCTTCGTTGCCACCAGAAACCATGGAGGTCGTAGCGGACATTTTATTAAAATCACCGACAAACAACAAATATGAAAATTTAAAACTCAACTTTTTAAATAAAAGCCAAGATTCGGAAGAGCGTAGGCTCGATACTTAGCTTAATTAGTACACAACTATTGCGAAAACTGTGGTTGAACAAACTTGCAAGTTTAATGCAAGCCTGCCTGATCGCACTCCCAGGAAGACCTTTTTTCCGTAGCGGAAAGAATTCATGACTCCACATCGGCAGCTCATATATCTTCAGTTCAACGCAACCACTCAAACGACAAGAGCAAAGATTCAGAAAATTTTCATGACATAATTGAAAGCTTAGCAAATCGTGTGAGACAACTAGAAACCGGAGCATCTAGGTCACTCACGAGAAGTTTTTCTAACAGTCGATCCTTTTCAAAGTCCCCGTCGAGACATCTAGCGGGGGAAAACATTTGCTGGTACCATAAAAGGTTTGCGAACAAAGCAAAAAAATGTTACCCACCGTGCAAATATAGAGCAACAACATCAAATATACACAAACCAAACCTAAACAACATACCAAAAAACTGAAATGCTATACTTCGACGGCGGCATCGAAGTTAATTAAGGCATTAGGCCGCTTATACGTTTTTGATAAATCAAACAACAAATATTTTCTGATTGACACGGGCGCGGAAATATCTGTTTTACCATCGAGATACAAATTCAAAACCAAAACCAACATGACCCTCTTTCCAGCAAACAGCACGCCGATATCAACTTACGGTACGCAAGAATTGGTCGTAGACTTAAGCCTACGACGCACTTTTGTTCATACTTTCGTCATTGCGAATGTAGATTACCCAGTAATCGGCGCGGATTTTCTATACAAGTACAATCTCGCAGTAGCTCTTAGGCAAAGAAAGCTTATAGACCAAACAATCACGCTTTCAACAGGTTGCATCTCGCGTGTAGTAAAAACAATAACCTCCAAACTGTGCGCACTACAAAGTGAATTCGCTTCAATTCTTAATAGTTTCCCATCTCTAAAGTCTCCACCCAATTTCAATGAACAATTCAAGTGCAATGTCGTACACAGAATAAATACCAAAGGATCATTACCATCCGCAAGACCAAGATGGCTCAACGTTGAAAAATATAACGCCGCCAAGTCTGAATTCGAACTAATGGTAAAAATGGGCATCTGTCGTCCATCTGCGTCACCAGTAGCTTCACCTTTACATTTAGTACCCAAGAAAGGTTGTCTTGAATTTCGACCTTGTGGGGACTATAGGCAATTAAACGCAGTGACAACTTTTGACAAATACCTTCTACCAAACATTAATCTGCATTGTTGCACTATATTTTTAAAGATTAACTTAGTGAGAGCGTACCACCAGAGACCGGTAGCTACGGAAGACGTGTACAAAACAGCAGTAATCCCGCCATTTGGACTTTTCGAATTTTTGCGCATGCCGTTTGGAGTTAAAAACGGCGCACAAACAATTCAGAGATTCATAAATGAAGTTCTCTCTGGGCTTAGTTTCACTTTCATTTCACGTATGTAGACGATATCCTAGTAGCAAGTAAATCGCCACAAGAACATAAGGCACACCTACAATCACTATACAATATGGCAGTTAACCCATCAAAATGCGTGTTTGGCGTCAAGGAGTTAGATTTCCTATCTCACAAGATTACAGAACTGGGCATAGCGCCTTCAGAATATTGCGAATTCAAGACATCAGAGAATTCCCAACGCCCACAACACTAAAACAGCTACAGCGATTTTTAGGAATGGTTAATTTCTACCACCGTTTCCTACCAAATACATCAAAGATATGCGGCCCTTTATACGATCTACTAAAAACTTCAAATGACAAAAGAAAATCTCAACCAAAGAATCCTTGGGAATGGTCAGACCTCCACCAAAAGATATTTGAGGACATAAAAACAAGTTTACAAAACCATACCTTACTAGTACATCCCTGCCCTGAAGCAAAAATTAAGGTCGATTCGCACTATACGGAACGTCAACGTCACGTCACGGAATGGTAACGGCACGTCAATTTAGCTTTCAATTCGCACTTAAACGTTACGTCAACGGTACGCAAATTTTGCGTTCAGTCTAAAAAATTAGATAGGGTATTGTTATTGTCTTTATTCCGTATTGCTGATTTTAAATTATTATTTGGAATGCCAAAGTTTAATTAATAATACAAAGTTAGCAATGATAGCATTAATTTTGGATGAGGAAGAGGAAAAATTAAATTTAGCAACAAAAAAGAAAAAATGGGTGCAAAACATATTTAGTAGAAGAAGACAAGAAGGAGAATACCACCCCCTGTATAAAGAATTGGAATGACGACGAAATAAATTGTTATAAATATTTGAGAATGTCGAAGTATCAGTTTTATATACTTTTAATAAAAATTGAACATAAAATTAAACTAGTGGGATGTTGTGCCTAGAGACTAGCCACTAATTACGCTTTTTCATGGTATTCTTTCTGTTGAATAACACTTCAGATTGGATGACAATATGTATATTAAGTGGAGATTGATCCGCACTCACTTCCAACCCGCCGGATCTGGGAATCGAGGCCAATAATTCGAATGTGTCAAATTGAAAAAAAAAACACACATCACACATGTAAACACTATATAAAACGAATCTAAACATTTTTCTTTGGATTGGAGGCAAATCTAATGTGATGCACTTTGCACAACAGAATTATTGTACTTAAACATACCATGTTTTATTGTTAAAAATTCGGCTTACCGCACCTTTTGTATTAATTTACACTACAATGTAACTTTATTTTTATTTTTAAAGAAAAAATCACGCACGCACTTCACTTTTCTTTAAAAGTAGAACATCTACTGAAAAACATAGGCAACTGTTTATCCATAGCATATATGCACGTGCACGCACACAAGTACCCCCACCTCGCAATGAGACCAACACCAATAATTACCCGCCAACAATTTGAAAGAATTGATATATTTTAATTGCACCCCATCTATGACAAAGAATAGTGAACACCATCTATGGCAATATTATATTACTCTTCGTTTTACCTACGATTATCAATTTCCATAAAATATACAAAATACATTTCATAAATAATAGAAAATCTGTTGTTATAATTCAGTTGTTTACTTTCTTCGAAACTTTATACATATCTAGCATTGGAATGTACCTTTTTACGTAATCATGAATAAATATGTTTATTGCCACATTCCTACAAGTTAGTGTTTGGAGTAATGGGAAGGCGCTAGATCGGGGTGCGAAAGGGCCCGGGTTCGATTCTTGATGAATTTGAGTACTCTTTTTTAGCTACGATGAATTATTGTAGTATAATAAACTAAGCCTGCGTTGATGGTAAAATCTCAAAGCGGCGACTAATTAAAACCTTTGGTACATATTCAATTGTGAGCTATAACTCAATCTATAATAAGCTAAATAAGCCAAATCCGTTCTTAACTAAAACTTTTATTTCACGTTGCATTGATTTAATTATTGTCATAATGCTGTATCCCAGTTTGACCATGGAGATTCATAAGTATCACACTGACCAACGCTATATATAATTAATCTTGAAAAGTTTTTGTTAAAGGCTTATGTAGGTTATAAGTTGTGAGACTGCGTAATCTAAAACTTAACAAAGTATTTAACAAACACTACAATATAAAAAAAAAGGAAATCAAATGTAAACAATAAGATTCTTAGATTCTTCACCCACGTCATGGAATATTTCTTTATTCAATATAAACAATAGTTTTTGAGCTGCAAATAAAAACTACATATCGTCGCTTATCCAGAATAGTGCTACAACTCAAAAATTTCCAATTTCGAGTTTATTTCATGAATGTATAGCTAAATACGCATATTTTTATGTAGCAAAAATCCATATTAATACTGCTAAAAATGACCTCTGGAAACCCGCTGGAATCCAAGATCATAACATGGGCTTGTATGAAACTAAAAACTTTCAAATGACTCCCCTGTAAAATTCATTGTTTTTGAGTTGTGACACTATTCTGGATAAGCGACGATATATGCCATAATTTCGTTATCATCGGTTTCATATGAAACAAAATCCCCGAAAGAAATTAAAAAAAAATTATTATGACGAAAAAAGGCACCGCGAGCCGAAGGATCGAAATCGCAGCCCCACAGACGAGGGACTTTCCCTAGCCCTTATATTAAAGTCCATGAAAATGGTACTTTAACATTGCAAAAATGCAGGACAAGGTTTTATTTTTGGGATGTGTAGGGGGGTCAGTGTGAGCTTAAGTTTGAGTTTTCGGGATTGTAACCCTCCACATTTGCAATTTTGAGATGGGGATAGTGTTGCCGTTTGAACATACAAAAGGGTATTTGAAGTTGATGGTGATATGCAGGAAGAACTTGTTTGAATATATGTACATTGGTTGTGGGCGTTGCATATCACATTGGTATAGGGCTGCCATCCGTCCGGGTTTCCCCGGATTTGTCCTAGTTTTGAGGGCGTCCGGGGGCCGTCCGGGCGGGGTTTTGAAAAGTGTCCGGGTAAAAGCCGGACACTTTTTGTGTCAGGGGTAGGGCTGCCATCCGTCCGGGTTTCCCCATATTTGTCCTAGTTTGAAGGGCGCCCGGGAGCCTTTGTTTTGTGTGAAAAAAAGTTCCAATGGCAAGTCAAAATACTTAACGACTCAATCAGAAGCCGAAATTTCAAACATTTCCAAGAAATCGTAAAAACATACACCGATCCGAAATGAGAAAAGAAATTAATCTAGTCGTTGACTGCTGCGGTAGATATATCATTTCAAGTAAAGTCGCGAGTGCTTACGTACGTTTCACGCCTTTTATATTTTATTACAATAGTTAAGCTCTTTCTCGAGCTCCTACTTTTTCGAAAAAGCTGAATAGAAAATACATTTTTCGCGCCTGGCGTGTTCATAATAAATAGACCGGCTTTCTCCAATATTTCTTAAATAAATGTACTTAGACTCTATCTAATAACTTTGCAAGGGTCTTTGTGTTCATCGCTGCAGTTTAAAAAAATAGAAGTGGACATACTTTTAAGTCAATAAGGAGTTTGCAGGCTCAGTGTAAGTCAGAGAATTGTAAGTATCCTTGCTTATTATTGCCGAAAATCGTTTTTAGTGAACTTGGTATTTTCGTTCGTCATTGGTTCGGGAAAGCCTGGCGCATAAAGATATTGTCTACATCAGCATCAAGACTGCACAAATAAATTCAATGCAATCTTGGAAATTCGCCCAATGACATTGTCACCTTGTTGATGAACAATTAATTTGGTGAACTGAATGGTACTGGAAAATTTCGATGATTATGACGCATTTTATGATTGGACGCCAGGCTTTAGGGTATCGGTAATTATCGGTAACGACTCTTTGATAAACATTTAATCACGTTAATACTTTGATGTTAAATGGGAATAATTTTTTTTTCTTAATTTCACTATCAATAAGAATACCTCTGCTTACACTAATATCATTTTTTATAGCCCGGAAACTCTAGTGTCTGTACAGACAAAGACGGTGCATACCCGTCGAAACTTCTTTTTTACAATATAATAACTTAAAATCGTGCTCCGTAAGCTAGCACATCGTTTTAAAAGTGAAGATGTTTTTCAATATACCGGCTATTCAAGATGTTCGGTAGTTTTTCAGGGAAGGTGTGGGGAGTTCTAGGCGGGTTTTTATTAGTCCAAACGACTCAAAGTTTTACCTATTTTTTTCAGATCAAAATGCCTAAACGTAAATGTACGTTTAATAGCGATTTACAAAGCAAATTTCCTATGCTAAAAAGGGGAAAATATGACTGGGAAGTACTGTGCACCATTTGTTCTACGAACATTTCTATCGCTAATAAGGGAATTTCCGATATTAATGATCACCTAAACACACAAAAACACAAAGCAAATTCGAAAGGCCAAGCTAGTAGCTCAAACATCACGGCATTCTTTGCCAAAACTGAACCTAGCTTAGAAGAAAACCTTATTCGAGCGGCCGAAGGTGCAATGGCTTACCACACAGTTAAACACCACATGTCATTCAATTCCTTGGATTGTAGTAATTCCCTTAACCAAGTAATGTTTTCGGAGTCAAATACGGCAAAAAAAATGACATGTAATCGCACAAAAGCTACTGCTATAGTTAACAACGTGTTGAGCCCTTTATCGATTGCCGAACTAAAAAACGATTTAAAAGAAGTTTTATTCATAAGTGTATCTACCGATGCTACTAATCATGGAAGCACTAAATTATTCCCGATCATCATTCAATATTTCGATAAACAACGAAACGGCATTACATCAAAGCTTCTTGAAATCGAAAGTACTAAAAATGAGACATCTGACACGGTTGTTGAGATTATTCTGAAACAACTTCGGCAGCATGATCTCCTATCAAAGTGTGTAGCATTTTCCGGCGACAATTGCAACACAAACTTTGGCGGGAACAGTAGAGCAGGGACAAATAATGTCTTCTATAAGCTTAAAGCTCAACTAAATCCAAATATTGTTGGCATAGGATGTACTGCCCACATACTACACAACGCTGTGCACCATGGATGCGATTTACTTCCTATTGACGTAGAGATGATTATATTGAAAATTTACAACTTTTTCTCCATCTATACAGTTCGTACAGAAGCTCTTAAGGAATTCTGCGCAGCCAGTGAATTGGAATATAAGCGCCTTTTGTTCCATTCAAAGACGCGATGGCTAAGCCTTTTTCCAGCAATCGAGCGGTTTTTGAAGATGTACGATGCATTGAAAAACTATTTTGAAAGCTTGGATAAGCCACCCATTTTAATCAAAAAGTTTTTCGAAGACCCATTGTCAGAAGCATACTTGTTTCTTGCTCATTCAGTGATGCACCTTTTCCATACAAAAATCGAAAAGGTGGAAAAAAGTGATAACTCCGTATTTGAAATAAGAAATACATATATTAACGTCTCTGAAAAAAACGTTAGAAGATAGAATAAACGAAAACTTTGTGCCCATTAAGTTGCGAAGTATTTTGAACCTACAAGATGAAAACGTGAAAGTCGAGTTCAAAAAACGTTGTATAGACTTTTACAAAGAAATGAAATCCTACTTACATAAATGGGAAGAACCATTGAAGCCGAGTGGAAAATTAAAGTGTCACCAAGTGACAATCAGTCGCGTCCATGTCATCGGGCCGCTAGACCAAGGGACTCAAAGCTAATTAAGTTCCTTAGCCCGCGTTGGGCGCCAATTGTAACTGTCTGGGAAATTTGTGCCGAAGCACGAAGAAGGGAGTGGGCCCAAGAGGCCAGAAAGTCATCGTCACAATAACAAGGGATGTAAAAAGGGTGAACGAAGAAGGAGTGGCGGGGACGGTCCGACCGCCGGGAGGGTATCGCCTAAAATACTTGTATCCCCTTCACCTGAAGTCGGCACGACTTGCGATGCTCAAGCTAGCTCGCCGGATGGGGTGGGGTTCGTGGTGCCGGGATACAGAAGGGATGACAGTTAGACTGTTTAAAAACTCGTGCCATTTTAAAAAAATTTAACGAAAAAAAAAGGCGATAACGGGGCTACGTGAGCCGTCCGGGACCAACGAGAGGGGGATCAAGAAGGGCGGAGAGTAAGAATGGTCATTGGTCACTAGTCATTCGTGAGGTTACCTTATACAAGACCAGGAGGTGACGCGCCCTTACCCCGGTTTGGGTCGTCCATGATCCCGAGGGCCACAAGGGGGGGCTTACATCAACCTCATACTATTAGAGATAGTTTCCCGTAATCCCCGTTTAGTCTTATAAATAGGATGGTTATTGCTATATAGTTATTTCTCTAATTCGATTTACTTAATTCCCTTCTTGCCGTTAAATTAAATTTAAGTTTATATTAGCATAAATGGTCGGTGTTAACCGTCGTTAATTCATTAAACTCCATATATTATTTCTTTTTTTTTTTTAATATACTTACGGTTACATTAGTAATGTGGCCGACATTAATCTATGGTTAATTCAATAGTTTTCTTATTTTACTTCGTTAATTTTCAATAGATTAACCTCTGGTTTGTACCACTACAAGTGGTCGATACTGATGAATCACTAATTCATCAAATACCCTAATATATTATTACTTAGTGTTATCATTAAAAATTCCAATATATTCTTACTCCTGCTCCCGATACTACGTTTAACTATTGCGCACTCATTAAATAAAATGTTATAAATCCTATCAAAATATACGTGTGAGGTAAGTAGTAAGTAGGTAGGGGGGGGGGGTATCAACTGGCACCATAGATTTAAATCTTACAAACCAGCAGAATGATTTTCCGAAGTTACGATTCCCCTTCATAAAAACATAATTCCTTTATTATTATCTGTAGAAATAAGCACCAATTCATTACTGGTAAAACCCTACTAACCTCAAAGAGAGAAAAACAATTCTCGATTATTATTGACGTAACTAAGTCTTTGACAAATATATATAGGATTAATTTTATGAATGGCAAAAAAAACTAGTTGGGATGTGGGTTCGACCCTTTCGGTCCACACGATCAACTTCCCAGTAAGATGGATGTTGAATATTATGAATGGATATTTTAATAATAAATGAACAATAGGCAATATAGAATATATGCATAATACCGAGAATTTGTCACAATTGTTTATCAATATTTTCGCTAAAATATCAAACTAAATGTGCGCACTTACAAGATTAGGATGACGAAAATGTATATAAAATTGATGTATTAATGTTTTTCGGCACCTCAATGAAGTCGATATAGTTTTTAGTTCGCGCGGTATAGTGCAGGTACAAAAATCACTTAAGTCATTTAAACCAAAAACCCGCTGGACCGAATATTATAAAAATATTTTCAGATTATATTGTCGCTAATACGCTTCGAACGGCACCTTAAGTAAGTCAATATCTTTTGTGGTTCGGGCCATATCGTGCATGTACAAAAATCTACGCCGCTTAAACAAAAAAACGGCTCGACCGAATTTTATGAAAATCTTTTCAGATCATATTTTGGTTAATACTCTTCGAACGGCACGTCAACTAAGTCGATATCTTTTATAGTTCGCGCGATATCGTGCAGGTACAAGAATCACTTAAGTCATTAAAACCAAAAAACCACTGGATCGAATATTATAAAAATCTTTTCAGATAATATTGTCGCTAATACGCTTCGAACGGCACCTCAAGTAAGTCAATATCTTTCGTGGTTCGGGCGATATCGTGCAGGTACAAAAATCACTTACGTCGCTCAAACAAAAAAACGGCTGGACCGAATTTCATGAAATTCTTTTCAGATCATATTTCGGTTAATACGCTTCCAACAACACCTCAACGAAGTCGATATCAGTTTTGGTTCGCGCGATATCGTGCAGGAAAAAATGACCACATCCGTACGCACATACACACACACACACACACACATACTTCCTCCCAATTTTTTGCTTAAAATGCTCCCGGTACCTTGAAAGATGAAAATACGTTGAAATTTTCGATTTCGATTTTCGGACCGATTACAATAACTTCCTATACTGGGAAGTTAATTATAGTAAGAAAATTTCAAAACTCGAATCCTAAATTTAACTAAGACAAATCCGCTGAATTCTTTTCAGGAGCTACCATTCCCCTTCATAAAATCATAATTCCTTTAATATTATCTGTAGAAATAAGCACTAATTCATTACTGGTAAAGCTCTACTAACCTCCAAGAGAGAAAAATAATTCTCGATTATTATTGACGTAAATAAGTCTGTGACAAATATATATATGTTTAATTTTATATATGACAAAAAAATTATAGTAAGAAAATTTCAAAACTCGAATCATAAATTTAACTAATACAAATCCGCTGAATTCTTTTCAGGAGTTACCATTCCCCTTCATAAAATCATAATTCCTTTATTATTATCTGTAGAAATAAGCACTAATTCATTACTGGTAAAGCTCTACTAACCTCCAAGAGAGAAAAACAATTCCCGATTATTATTGACGTAAATAAGTCTGTGACAAATATATATATATATGTTTAATTTTATATATGACAAAAAAATTATAGTAAGAAAATTTCAAAACTCGAATCCTAAAGTTAAATAGTACAAATCTGCTGGATTCTTTCCAGGAGTTACCATTCCCCTTCATAAAATCATAAATCGTTCATCATCATTTGTCGAACTAACTACGAAACATAGTCTTCATAATAGATTATCTAGATTCAAACACACATGTACCTCCTTGTGTGCAAATATTAGTTAAACTTCATATTGGCGTCGAACAACCACTCGTTAAACAAATCCCGCGACTTTTCTTCCATTATAAACCATCGCTCACGGCCAGTTTCCCGCCAACACTCAGTGCTCTCACCTTACTACAGTGGCATGTTTTGTATAAAAGAAAATTATATATACTATAACAATAAAAAAGAGAACTTAATCTAAATTTCCCTGGACGTACTTTCCAATCCAGAAACTTTTCACTTTTTAGACACTATATTTTTATTTTCCGAGAGAAATAATAATGCACGATGCACAACTCTCATCATCAAACCTCCATCCGTGCACCCAACTCAAAATCTCCAGACTGACTGTCCTACTCCAAAAATTCTCCCAAGCGAGACCAAAATCCTTTCACTGAGTTCCAATATTTTTCTATTGTTTGAAATGTTTCCCGTTAGAAGGCATTCCTCTGTATTGAGAATCATTGTGTTTTCTTACATTAACTGGGTCTGGAAGTTGCCAGATCAGGAAAAAAGTTTATGCATTGACTTGTGGAATCAGCCAACAAGTGGAGGCCGTGTTGCCATCCCTTTTTATAAATTTTTAGTTGGCTAATTTGAGTCCAAAGTTCGCCTATGGGGGTAAGATGATGCTTTTTAAAGGCTCGCTCCATGGGGCGGCGTTACAACGCGCGCTACTTAGACGCCGCCAGGGGAGAGGGAGCGCGAAAAAAAACAAACGGACGGACTGGGTCGAAACTAATACGTACAGAGCGACTTTCAAGTGGCAGCTGTCAGTTATTTCTGTACTGAACGAGTGAGAACCAGCTGAAAAATGGTTTTTTTTTTTTTTTTTTTTTTTTTTTCAGCACAGTAAGAGTGCGGACAATATTAGAACGTTTGGTCGGTCAAGTAATGCGGTCGGTATGGCACAGCCACCAGAGCACGAGACGGGAACCTTCAGGGGGTGGTTGAGGCGTCGCGCAGGGAGCAATGTCTGGGTTTGCGGCTAATGAAATCGGAGGGCCGGGAAAGTTGGCTTACAAAATTAGAAGCACAATATAAAACGAGATAGAGATAGATAAAAATTAACAACCTTTTAATAGACGAAGAGTATTCTGGCAAAATTTTAAACTTTCTTCCAGTTTTGTGAGAAATTTTCAATAAACAATTAATAAAATAACAATTAATAAAATTTCTCAAAATAGATCGAAAACATCTATAAAGGAACATTATAAATGTCGGTTCAATCCAACGAGGTAATAAGCAATGATTCCACAATGTTGTTAAGTATTCTTAACAAAATAAAATAAATGCGTTGTTTTATACTTTTTTTTTTGTAAACAAAATAATAACATAGTTAATAAAATAGCCGAGTTGCAATTTCGATGGTGATTAATTAATTCATTTAAAAAAATGGGTGTGAAAAGCCAAACAATATTTTCAACATCTTTCTTACATTTCCTTATTTCTTCTAAGCCTATACAGAAGCTTAAAATTTTATCAATGTATATTGTGGCGTCATTCCAAATTCAAAATGGCGGCCAACACAAAATTGCGGAAAGCTTATAATAGACTAAAAAGTAGAAAATATAACCGATCAACTTCCAATTTTGCACACACTCGTAGTTCGCGTGATAATTAATATGTATGTATGATGAGATGAATAATTGAGTTAAGGGTGAATTGAAAATAAAGAAGGAGTACACGTTACAAAAAATCACAAACAAAACACAGAGATGCTGCTGTCAACTAAATTCAACTACTCAACTACTGAACTCATGCCCGTATACATAATTTCAACTCAACCCAGGTAGCAGAGCTGAGTCGAGTTCAGTCGATCTTAACTCAACTCGTCTCCCGTTTACATGTAGTTAGACTTGGGCTCAACCTATGTTCAACTCATCATGTATGTATATGTACTAAATGCAATCTGACCATTTTGTAAAAAAATCAGGAAGACGGTTCCAAGATGAAACATGAAAGAGTACGGCAGGTAGAATACAGTAAGCTGTGTGACGTAATTTTAAATCTAATAGAACCGCCATCATTAAATGGCGGAATACAAATAATAAACTAAAAAGTAGAAAATAAAATAAATGGTTAAAAAATTTTTTTGAAGTAAAACTTCTTTAGGGACGTTTGCTTAAACAAATTTACATGAGAGTGAATCAATTTCATTCGCGTAACGCCCTCACACATGAAAAATCGTCAGAACTTTCGTATAACGATGCGAAAAGGGGCGGACGGGGTACAAGAGACGATTACACTCGGGGCTGTGCACTCTGCCTTACTGCATAGATTTTCTGACATGTTAGCTAGGTTGTCGCCCGGACTTTGCTTTATCTCATTATAGGAATACAAATTCACCATTCTGTAGAGGTGAATTATTTCAGATTTTTCTTGTGGTTTGGTCACTGGCCGGGCTTATGCCGCGGACACTTTGGAGTTGACTGACATGTTGGAAGCGGCATATACGAGAAGAATTTTCGGCGGTGGTTTGGGTGCTTAGAATACCAAAAGGGAGTGATGAATTAAATGTGTGAGGTCCTGTTGTTTAAAATTGGCACCCACTTCCCCTTTGGTGAGATGTGCTGGACCTTTCCCCTTTTTAAATTACAATTTTTTTAACTTGCACAAATCGACGAATCGTTTATGTCAAAACATTACACTGTTGTGAAAACCGTTCCTGATATGTTTTTTGGGTCGCTGATTACGAAAATCAGGGTCCCACAGTCTTAAAATATGAATGTCACCGTTAACTATGCTTAAAAATACCCCTTTTTAAGTGTTTTCGCGATAATTTTAATTATATTCAAAAACAATCTAATAAAATACATTTTTTGCAACTTTTATATTCAAAAGTGGTTGATTTATAACAAAGCAAATTTTGACGTGACAACGTCTAATAAAACGGTTAGCCGGCATGCCCAAGCGACAAAGTGTCGCATAACCGTGTGAGTGGGCGTGGCTTACGCTGCATGTAGTAGTGGCAACGAGTGACGTGACTGACGCTGTATGTAGTAGTGGCTGTCATTAGCCGTGTTTTTTTAATGAACTATATAGTTCTTCCATCGAGTTCATTAAAAAACGATAAAGGAAATTTCATGAAAGCGCCTACTTCGATGCTTAAAAATTTCAAAATTAAGCGGAAGTTAAGAGTTATTTTTTACACTGTTACACACACGAAATCCTCGCTAGAAAATAATAAATATGTTTCTAAAAAATCAATTATTTGTTATAAATTTTCTCTCATCACTTTCCTGTTGTTTTTATTTTTAAATTACGTCTTTCCGACCCCCGAAAGTCATGTTGCATACTAACCGAAACAACATGCCAAACCCCGAAAGTATGAAATATGCAAATTAAGAAATTTTCCAAAACCTCGATAAGAACCCCGATAAAACCTGGGTTTTCAGATTTGTATGGGGAAGAACTATATATTTCATTATTTCATTAAAAAAACACGGCTATTGTTGCATTTGAGAACGAATAAAAATACTGCAAAATTATAGGTATATTGTGTTTATTATCTATTGCATGTAATGCATAACAGATAACGAGCAACATGGTAGTTGTCACGTGATAATCGCCACAGCGCGAGGCGCCGTGGCCCGGGGCACCGGTTTTTTTTTATGATAAGGGATAATAGTAAAGGGCTGAAACTATCTCTACATCGACTGAAAATATAAAGGTCTCTAAAAAATGTTTTTTCAACTTTATGCTTAGAATTCGGTTTAATCAGCCAAAATAAATTATTTTCAACTACGCATAGAAAGAAGAATTTGAAAAAAGGTTGATTGCATATCTTTTTGCTCCCTTTAAAACTAATTGGCTCCCTAAAAGATTGTATGGGACGAAGTAATCAGGTAATTGGCTAGGTGGCCATAAAGGGTGCCAATACCATACTCAAGTAGACTGGCTCCCGTTCGCGAAGGTAAAGCGGTTCGCGTAGGTAAAGCTTCATTGTATGTGGTTGGCGGACTGCTTGGTAAAACAATACCTGGGTTTGGAATAGTCTATGCCGATGCGGATGCAATTATTAATGATCATGAATGTAGCGGGAGCGGAGCATGCATACTGCTGGTGACATATCCAAGCGTACATGCGTTCAATTCGTTGATAAATAATATAGAAGTGTGTGTATTCAAATGCGACCTGACGGAATGTTCTATGAATGGAATGCATGCCACGCAAAGGTCGGACTACTTTTAACTTTTTCTGTAATGCCGCATTCGAAATAGCACACACAAGTATGCACAACAAACACATGCACCTTGCATGCACTCGTTAATTAGATTTTCGGGCTATGTGTGAAAGCCGGGACGGAAGAAAACCATGCAAATTTATGAACCTCTGAATGCAATGCATGTACGCTTGCATATGTCACCAGCTTACTTCCATGAGGCGAATGTTTAGATTTTCGTGCCTGTGGCGGTAGTATCCATGCCTGTGGTGGAAGCGTGCATACCCGTGTGGGATGCGCACTTATATGCTATACGTACTAGGTGCACCGCGTGCATGCATTTAAGAAAATTAGCCAATAAAAATTATTTTTACTCGGTTACTTTTAGGTTTTAATGTTAATAGGAATTCATAAATATTGATATTTTCAAATAGTATTTGTATCAAGTCCGTCAGTAGATTCGCCACTATTCTTCCTGCATCTGTCGTTGGCCTGAATTTTCTCAAGCGTACTATAGATCCGACAGACTTTCCACTATATCTATTGCATATAACTAGCCGTTGGGCACAAAAGTTTTACTTCTAAAGTGTGGTCTTAAGCACACTCATATTTTTTTTTAACCATTAATTTTTTTAAATCTAATGAAGACGTTTGGAGTATTCGGCTCAAAAGTAAAGTTGTACCGGATACGTACGAAAAGTTTATTATGTTATTAATGACTATGATAAACAATCAAATAGTGCGAATATTACACACGCCTAGAACGTCATTTAACCAAGCAGATGAAATCGGAAACTCTAGGCTGAAAAGTACAAGACGAAGATTTGCCGCAGGAGATGTAGTTTTCACGTCCTCCCACATCGAAATCTCATTAAGTGCGTCACACTTTTTTATTAATTGTTCACCCTCAAACTGCATGTGCCGAACGTGATTTTCTACCCAATTAGTAAAGTTGGTTTCTACCAGTCTAGCAAAGTCCTTATGTGATTTGCCACCAAGATGTTTTTTAAAAACGTTTGCAAAACCGTTAGCCAAAGCCAAAACTGCTCTCATTGTTCCTGAAGCATTGCGAGAATTTGAAACTTTGGAAGATTTTAATAAAGAATTGTTAACAAATGATTACTGCAAGAACAACGTCTTGCGTGAATGGTTACTTTCGTCAAGTCCTGATATACCCCTTTCAAATTAGACGCCATTAGCGAGCAACTATCTGTTCTAATTCCAACCAAATATTTTAGGTTCAAGGCGAATTTCTCACACAGATCGATGACGAATTGCTTGGTATGCATCGCAAAATATGATGAAATTCTCTGGTTTTACTGATATATGTCGCGATTGAACCTGCGGTTTCCAAATGATGCTGAGGAGTAAAATCACCAAATGAAACGAAGAGTGCCCTGAAGTTCCTATCATTTGCCACCAGAATATCTACTTTTCCGTCAGTGTCACGATTATAGAGAAGTTCATTATCCCTACATATGTAATAACATCGATCTCGGCTTTCTTTTACTTGTGAGTCCCGTTGTACACACAGATGCTGGGTTATGAAAAGTCTGAAGGAAACTTTTTTCAGCTTCTACCACCCTCTGATGATATTGGTTCCGTTGATGAAATGAAAGCGTTCCATTTTGTCCAAGTAAATCGTCAAATGCTTTTAGTGTTTCGCTTTCTTAGTTTACTTTCAATTCCGTGACCCCCCCCAAAACAAAATTCTAGATCCGCGCCTGTCTTCAACAATCTTTTTTGTGGAATCTTAATCCTAAATTAAAAATTTTCTATGACGGACGAGCACTACATTTTAAAAAGCCTTAAAATAAACCTTAAAAACTTTAAAAAAGGAACAACAACACTAAACACCACAGAAAAGGTCCAGCGAATGGTTATTCCACTACTAAATCATCAAGTAATCCGACTATCATCTATGCTTGAAGGCCTGTATTAACGTCATGTACAATGGACTTAATTGGGAAGTGTCTGTCCGAAAATTGATGCTGTTATCATTTAAATGTATGTGCATCACTAATATTGCGTTTAAACCAGTTCACCTCATAGTCTAAGATTTTTGTGTTATCAAAATCGAAAATATGGTTTTCTTCCTCGAAATGGTGTCTGGTTAAGGCTGTTTACTCTTTTTTGTTGACATTAGTACTTAGTTGTTTTTGCTGTTTTTGTTGGTTTGGTTGTTTTTGTTGCTTTTGCTGTTTTTGTTGTTTTTATTGGTTTGGTCGTTTTTGTTGATTTTGCTGTTTTTGTTGTTTTTGTTGGTTTTGTTGTTTTTGTTGTTTTTGCTGTTTTTGTTGGTTTTGTTGTTTTTGTTGCTTTTGCTGTTTTTGTTGGTTTTGTTGTTTTGTTCTTTTTGTTGTTTTTGTTGTTTTTGCTGTTTTTGTTGGTTTTGTTGTTTTTGCTGTTTTTGTTGTTTTTGTTGCTTTTGCTGTTTTTGTTGTTTTTGCTGTTTTATTTGTTTTTGTTGTTTTTGCTGTTTTTGTTGTTTTTGGTGTTTTTGGTGTTTTTGTTGTTTTTGTTGTTTTTGTTGTTTTTGCTGTTTTTGGTGTTTTTGGTGTTTTTGTTGTTTTTGCTGTTTTTGCTGTTCTTGTTGTTTTGCTGTTTTTGTTGTTTTTGCTGTCTTGCTGTTTTTGTTGTTTTTGCTGTTTTTGTGGTTTTTGCTGTTTTTGCTGTTTTTGTTGTTTTTGCTGTTTTGTTGTTTTTGCTGTTTTTGTTGTTTTTGTTGTTTTTGCTGCTTTTGTTGTTTTTGTTGTTTTTGTTGTTTTTGCTGTTTTTGTTGTTTTTATTGGTTTTGTTGTTTTTGTTTTTGTTTTTGACATGAATATGTCTTATCCTTGGGGTCTATTCATGTCTACTGTGCCATCGAGAAGCCATGACACTTTTTTTTTTTAAATTGCCGTGTTTGATCAATATAACATGCATTACACATTTTACATTGTATTTAGTAAACTATATTTGAACGTGTTTCTCGTGGGTCAGGGTCTTTTAGTCTCGTGAATAAATTGTGCGCATTTTTGGTATTATAATTATAAAAAATTACCCTAGTGACCTTGGAGTATGCTGTTATCAAACTTCTTAATTTATCCGCAACGGGTGTCAAATACGGGAGTCTGATATATTTTACATTATCCACAGATCTACTCGTCATTGATATTACGTTATTATTATTATTATTTCTCTTAGACATATATTGTTGTTCTATGACTCCGCACACAAAAAACGTTGGGTAGTTGTTATTTTTCAATATAGCCGTGTTTCATCACACAGCTGTGTTTCATTTACTTTATTTGTAATCGGAAAGTCGGCCTATACCAACGATATACAACTGTATTTTTGAAGCTATACGTGGCCGCTAGAAGAAAATAATTGTTAAATATAATATTTTTATTGAGAATAAAATTAAATATATATAACTTATTTTAAAAATTTTAATGAGAATGAAATCAAATATATATATATATATATATATATATATATATATATATATATATATATATATATATATATATATATATATATATATATCATTTTTATGAATCATTATTTATATTTTTCATATTACATGTGATTTTTTGAGAGTTTCCCCCTTGTTTGGGATGTAATCACAGGCTGTTTGACCCTGGAGCCATATATATATATAACTTATTTTAAAAATATTTAAGTATATTTTAAATATATAAGCAGCAGATTGTAAATTTCTTTATTGATTTTTCTCGCTGTTTGGATTTTGATTTATCGGCGAACATTATAAGGTTGATTGTATAACTTAATACCCCAGGCAAAGGCCACGGTCAACTTACACCCCAGACGAAGGCCACGGTCATATTGCCGTCAACCGTGGAAACTGCAATGTGGCTATTTCTGAGAGTCTAGAATAAATGCTTTAAATTAAGAATCGTGGAAACTGCAATCTTGCGGATTTTAAGATAAGCTTAGGAGGTAAGCGAACTATGTGAATTAATAATGTTTTTAGTTTTTAGTGAGACTCCGAGCAATTAAGTTGCCTTAATTTGAATTGATTTAGTTTTATTTAAATTCAAGTGTTAAATTTGTTAACTGGCGCCCGAGCAGGGACCGGTGAAAAGTGTTAAGTAGTGCTTAAATAAAAGAGACAACCAAGCCCTAATTCAAGAAGTTTAAAGGGTAACCAAGCCCTTATCCTAAAAATTCGACGGGTCAACCACGCCCATATTTTGGTAATCTTCGCGGGACAACCAAGCCAAGTTTTAGGATTCTTCAATAGGACAAACAAGCCTGGAAAAATCAGCACTCAGGAAAGTAGGATAACCACGCCGATATAATTCCAACACGGAGCACCGGAAAATTCCCAAAGAAATGATGCGAACCCCGTATCTAATTTTGTTAATGTAGGTTAAGTAAGTTATTTTAATTTTCAAATAAATAAAGTGAATAAATAAATTTATAGTAAATTTTATGCATTTCAAATAAATCAATACATTTTTTTTAATTTTTCAAATAAATAAAGTGAATAAATGAATTTCATAAAAATCAATAATTTTTTTGATATTTCAAAAAAATAAATGAAATTCTTTTTTGTTATAACTTTTCAAATGAATAAATAAAAGAGGTTTCAAAATTTTTTTGAAAAGTAATAAATGAAAAAAATTACCTACAAAAATTTATGAAATTTATATCCACTTTCACTAAGAGTATAAGAATTATATGCGAATCATATCTCTGGGCAGGGGCACCGAGTACCACCTTAGCGTGGCTGGACAAGGTGCAGATCCGCGCTCTCCAACTCATTGGCGACGACGTCATTTGCTCCAAAATTGATTCACTAAGTCACCGCAGGAATGTAGCAGCTCTGGTTAAATTCTACCGCATCTACCATAACGACTGTTCCACCGAAATATATAATCTCCTGCCTTCACGGCGATGTTTTTCCCGCAACACAAGACTTGCCCATTCGGCTCATCCCCACTATCTACAGCCCTTATTTTCGCGCACACACCAGTTTAGTAATTCGTTCTTTTCGAGAACAACTCGACTGTGGAACAACCTTCCACAGTCAGTTTTCCCAAACTCATATAACACCCAAGAGTTTAAACGCAAGGTTCATCTCCACCTCCTCATGTACCCCCCAGACTCCCTCTAATCTGTTTTATTCTTTCTCTATCCTTCGAGCTAAGCTTACTACCAGACACCTGACGTTGACGTGTAAGACATGACGGACTGGTAGTACAAAGGGTGACACCTGAGCTTAGACTTTCACATAAAAAAAAAAAAAAAAAAAATACCAAAATAATTCTTTACAAATTTAGTAAAAAAAAGGAATAACAAAATTCCCTGAATAAAAAAAAATTAAATAGTTAATCGTTGATCTTTGAATAAAATCCACTTATAAAGTTCATTGAATGGCAAAATTGCCAAGTGAAATTTTCTCACTATTTGCAGCTATTCCACTCTTTTGTTCTTTATTGAAACAAGTTCCGTAATTTTATACGACAATATGTCTAACGACAGCGAAAATCCCATTCTAAGGCCCCCAGTTATAGCTCCCTTGCCTACAGGGAGTGCCCCGCCCCATCAACCAATTTCCCTAATAATATAAATCAAGAACAATTGGCCGAAACTGTAGATCAACTAGTTCTCCTTGCCTTGAGAAGAGAAGGTAAGGCTCTCATTAAATTTCTTCTTAATCCCGGACTAGACATAAACAATGATACTGATCAAAAAATTGACGCAAGTCATGAAAATAATTTATCCGAAATGGATAAAGTACCCGATGTTGTCAAAAGTCTAAGAGAATTTTCTGGACAACCCGGAGAATTTTCCTCGTGGAAAAAAAGTGTAGACAGAATTTTGAAAATCTAAATGCTCGTAGAGGGTCCCCAAAATATTATGGAGTTTTGAATGTGATTAGGAACAAGATAACAGGACAAGCTGACATTGCCCTGGAATCCTACAACACCCCCTTAAGTTGGGAAAAGATTTCAAAGTGTCTCACATTGCACTACGCTGATAAAAGGGATTTAGGAACCCTAGAATACCAAATGACAACTTTGGTGCAAGGTCGACATACCATACCGGAATTTTACCAGATGGTCTACCACTAATTCACTGGTCACTAATTCTTAATAAGCTCTGTAGCATGGAAATGAGCCAAGAGTCGCTTACTAATATGACTCAAGCCTATCGCGACAAAGCATTAGACACTTTTTTCAGAGGACTCAAAGGTGACTTACCCAGACTCCTTAGCATCAGGGAACCAATAGATCTCCCCCAGGCATTACATTTGTGCCTCAAGTTAGAGAATGTTGACTATCGAGTTCAACATGCTAATTACACTGTTAACAGAACACAAAATCTTCCAACACTTCCTATTCCACCTAAAAGGAATTTCATGTTTCGTCAGTTCCCTAAACCAATCCCAGCCCCTCGAACGCAATTCTACCCGGAATTGGTTCACAATCTTCAAAGACCTCAAGTTTACCGTCAACAGCAACCATAATTTCACCAAACACCAAGAAATCCAATTGGATTACCTCCCAAGCTCAGACCTAAACCTGAGCCGATGAACGTAGACCGTTCATTACATTCCCGCGGAGCTAACTATCAAAATTACTCAAATCGAAATCATTTCCGCCAATTCGCCAACAATAGACCAATAGCTCGACAGATGCAATACCCTCAGCAGCAAAAGATTAATAAAATTGAACAAAATCAGTTAGACGAGGAGGAAAATGCTGAACAACAATCTTTTTATAATAACGATGCAATAGACTATGAACAGGATATTAGAACAGACGATCTTAATCATGATCAGAGCCTCATCGATTATATTAATAGCAGTTCGAGCCTTGTTCTAGATCCCCCTGAAGAGTTAGATGATATTTATTTTTTAGGTTGAAACGCTCTTCGCTTCCTTACTTTGAACATACGGCGAAGAGTGGGAAATTATTTAAATTCTTAATAGACACGGGGTTTAACAAAAATTATATCCAACCCAAACATATTCGATATCCTATCCTAAACGCCAAAAAATTTTTCGCTACTTCAGTTGCTGGAAATATTGAAATAACCCATCACCCGTTAATAAATTTATTTGAAGCAGACATCGAGTCGAGTAATTAAATAGCAAAACACGGTTTCCTAAATATTATCAGTGCATTAGCCCAGTTGCATTATTTTCCGTTATCCCCATCATTAGAGATAACGGCATACCATCAAATTCAATGTGCTCCGATACCATGCGGTTTATGCTACGCACGAATCATGATTCAACCCTGTGAAGCATCATCATCCAGAGTCAAGCTCGTGGGATCATAAAGCTTTCGAATCCAAATGATCAGGAAAAGTTAGGAATTTAATTAAAATCATAAGTCCTGGTGAGTCCGTTCCATTATTACTCTTATCAAAAAGTATTATTAATTCTGGTGTGATTAATAAACATAACTTGTTTAATGCACTTCATTGAAGCTTTGCATTGCCCCGAACAAAGCGCATTTTGTAACGATCGTGGTATTAACTTTTTTTTAAAAAAAGCTCGATTTATGTAGAACTTTGACATTTCTAGTGCATTTCATCGAAGTTTTATAGTACCACGAACAAAGTGCATTTGGAAGCGATCGTGTTATTAACTTTTTGAAAAAAAAAAAAGTTCGATTTATGTAGAACTTTGACATTTCTAGTGCATTTCGTAGAAGTTTTATAGTGCCCCAAGCAAAGTGTATTTTTTGACAACAACGCTCATTGTTTACCTTTTAGGAAAAGCTTAGTTAATATACAAATAACTTTTAGTGAATTTCATTGAAAGCTTTGCATTGCCTTAACCAAAGTGTTTTTTTAATTGATCGCGTTATTAACTGTTTTAAGAAAAGCTTAATTTATGGCAATTAATTTCAGAACGTGTACACTGACACGCAAAATCTTCAATCTGCCGTCGTATTGTTACTAATTTTGGTGATTTTTAACAAGAGCTTTTACATGTTGCCTCGCAACATTTACATTGCAACATTTCTCATCATCATTTACTGCAACATTTTGCATTGACGTTTAATACATTTTAAAGCAACATTTACATTGCAACATTTCGCATCATCATTTACTGCAACATTTTGCATTGACGTTTAATACATTTTAAAGCAACATTTACATCGCAACATTGTGCATCAATATTTACTGCAACCTTTTGCAACAACATTTGATACAACATTTTATATCAACATTACCTGCAGCATTTCTGCATCAACAATTGCTGCAACACATCTTCTGTTACCTTTGATTTGATAGTCCAATATCACATTCTTAAACTCTTCCCACTCTGCCTGAGCAATTTAACTAGTTGCTAACTACTTAAACTATGGATGGAATTAAGGGTAGAATTATATTCGCAAAAGAAAGAATTGAACGGTTCTTAGTTACTACAAACAAAACTGCCAAGGAGCAGAGAAATGAAGAATACCTCACCGCCCGTGTCCAGCTGCTTAATTCTTATTGGGCACAATTCATTACTGCATATGAGGAATTCTACGCAAATTCTTCGGCGGAAGTGTAAGCCTCAGATCCATATGTGACATCAGATGCCTTTTCAGATGTCGAGTGTAATTAATTAATATTAATAATAATTAATTAATAATGTACTTACATTACACTAGCTAAAGGATAACCTAGCCACATTTAGTCCAAAACCTTCAAAGGACGACCACAAAGGATCTCCGCTACATTCAACATTCCATACACAGCAATCCTCGACTCCACAGTTCAAGTTGCCCAGGATAAGTTTGCCTTCCTTCAGCGGTTTTCACACTGATTGGCCATCGTTTCATGGCACCTACGTGGCGTCGATTCACGACAATGATTCCCTGCCCGACGTTCATAAGTTGCATTATCTAAGGTCTGCGATCACAGGAGAAGCAGCCAAGCTTTTGCGACATTTCGCGAGCACTGGCGCAAATTATAAGTCAGCCCGGAAGCTCATTGTCGACAGATTTAAGAATACACGAGTCTGGGTTAATGCCAACTTACGTTCGCTCATCAGTCTTCCGTCCATGGTAAGAGAATCTTGCTCAGAATTACAGCGAGTGTTTGATACTTTTAAACAGTCTGTACGCGCCCTAGAGAATCTGTCTCGACCTGTGGACTACTGGGACGATTGGTTAATCTACTTTCTATCCGATAAGCTTGACGCCACCACGCGCAAGGTCTGGGAAACTTCCCTCAGTTCGTCAACGGAAGTGCCAACATTTAGCTCCCTTGCATGATTCCTAGAACGACGGCTACAAGCACTTAGTGCAATCAAGGACACCCAATTGCTCACTAACGCGGCTGCGGGACAGCGACAATTTTCTGTGCAGAAATTTCAACAATCTAGAAGGCCAAGTTCTAGCACGCATCATGTCTTCACTAAAGCATCAAATACCACATCCTCAACCTGTTTGAGTTGCAATGGAAAACACCTTGTCATGTTCTGCCCTCAGTTCCGATCAATGTCTATTGATCAAAGGGTCGACCTTCAGCGACGGAAACGAGCATGCAATAACTGTTTCAGGGCAAACCACACTGCAACCTCATGCCCTTCAACGAACAGGTGCAAGCTGTGTCAAGCGAAGCACCACACAATGATCCACAGATCTACTGAACCGAGTGAATCTACTCCGACACAGAAAACCAACATGGTCAACGTACCTGAGGCACCATGCCCGTCTACTACAGCGCATCTTTCATTGGACGGCCTCAGATTTTCATCCGTTCCCCTTCCCACAGTAATCGTGCAAGTCGAAGCTCCGAATGGACGACAATTACAGGTGCGCGCACTATTGGACCAAGGTTCCGAGTCGAACTTTATTACGTCATCACTAGTCAAGCTGTTAAGTCTAAGAAAGCAGAAAACTCGCATAGCCATCTTCGGTGTTGCGCAATGTAAGGCAGGCATTGTGGAGCTGGACGTGATTTCTCTGCACGACTCAACGCATCGGTACTCGGTTCAATTCTTAGTAATGCCAACTCTTTCTCAACTCCTACCCGGCTTCGCAGTGTCAAAGCAGGCTTGGCCAAACCTTAATTTGCCATTAGCTGATCCCAACTTTGATCAACCGTTATCTATCGACATCATTCTTGGAGTAGAGGTTTATACTGAAGTCATATTAGCTGACATACGCAAAGGTCCACCAGGTGCTCCGATTTCGCAGGCTACAGTTTTCGGATGGATAGTGTCAGGCCCCGTTGATACTACTGTAATGATTGGAACAAGCTCTCCTTTAAATAAAACTTTATATTTATATAACGTATATTTTATTAACTTCCCAGTATAGGAAGTTATTGTAATCGGTCCGAAAATCGAAATAGAAAATTTCAACGTATTTTCATCTTTCAAGGTCCCAGGAGCATTTTAAGCAAAAAATTGGGAGGAAGTATGTGTGTGTGTGTGTGTGTGTGTATGTGCGTACGGATGTGGTCATTTTTTCCTGCACGATATCGCGCGAACCAAAACTGATATCGGCTTCATTGAGGTGTTGTTCGAAGCGTATTAACCGAAATATGATCTGAAAAGATTTTCATGAAAATCGGTCCAGCCGTTTTTTTGTTTGAGCGACGTAAGTGATTTTTGTACCTGCACGATATCGCCCGAACCACGAAAGATATTGACTTACTTGAGGTGCCGTTCGAAGCGTATTAGCGACAATATTATCTGAAAAGATTTTTATAATATTCGGTCCAGCGGTTTTTTTGGTTTAAATGACTTAAGTGATTTTTGTACCTGCACGATATCGCGCGAACTATAAAAGATATCGGCTGTCGAAGAGTATTAACCAAAATATGATCTGAAAAGATTTTCATAAAATTCGGTCGAGCCGTTTTTTTTGTTTAAGCGGCGTAAGTGATTTTTGTACCTGCACGATATGGCCCGAACCACAAAAGATGTTGACTTACTTGAGGTGCCGTTCGAAGCGTATTAGCGACAATATAATCTGAAAATATTTTTATAATATTCGGTCCAGCGGGTTTTTGGTTTAACTGACTTAAGTGATTTTTGTACCTGCACGATACCGCGCGAACTAAAAACTATATCGACTTCATTGAGGTGCCGAAAAACATTCATACATCAATTTTATGTATATACATTTTCGTCATCCTAATCTTGTAAGTGCGCACATTAAGTTTGACATTTTAGCGAAAATATTGATAAACAATTGTGACAAATTCTCAGTATTATGCATATATTCTATATTGCCTATTGTTCATTTATTATTAAAATATCCAATCATAATATTCAACATCCATCATACTGTGAAGTTGATCGTGTGGACCGAATGGGTCGAACCCACATCCCAACTAGTTTTAAATATTGTTGTCAGCAATAGAGCGAAGAGCTAAAGCCCTTTGCGCGCACTGTAGTTACTGCTTGATGAACAATGACTGACTCCTATACAAAATTCCCTCGTATTTATAGTAGGGATTCTTATGTACTATTCTTATATACTATTATATACTATCCTGACTAGGCCTACTCACTTATATCTATATACAATGATTGCAATCTAGTTTTCTATATAAAATACCTTAAACTAGTATTATTACTGCAGTGTGAATCCGACTGTATATATGAGGTTATGCGGGCACCTCACCCCCAACGGTTCAGGAGAAAAATTTTTCCTCTCAAGGTAAAATTTTTCATATTATTTATTCATTTTCAGTTTTGGTCATCCTTCAAATTTTGTTTTCTTTGTTTTAACTTTTTATGTTTTCTTTATTCTATTCTTATGGACTTCTTTGATTTCATCTCCTATCTTAATTTTTATGTTTGTATTTTTAACATCTTTTACTTTATATGGTCCTTCGAACGGTGATTCATACTTTCTTCTATTGCCTGCTTTTAACCACACTTTATCCCCGACTGCTACCTGCAGTGGACGTGCATCTGCATCATATAATATTTTTCTTTTTTGTTTTCCTTTGTCAAGTAGCTTCTTTGCCGTTCCATGCGCCTGTTTGAGACGCCATTTCAGTTCAGCAGCATAATCTTCTAAATTATATAATGGTGCCAGTTTTTCTTGTACTATGCTATCCGGTGGGGGCAAAATCGTACCGTCACCTCCTCGCTGGTGCCTCCTGGATAACCAACAGACGACGGACGTACCCAGTGCCCGGGGTATACCCTATCCGATGGGGTATAATTCACGGATCCGGACCCTCCTGGTAGTGGGGTTGGGCGTTGGGCTAACTACCGGACCCTGTAAAAACACATCAGTTAAGAAACCCGATGCAAAGCCTCGGAACGGACGGAAAAAACGGCAACGACTACGGCAACAGCACCTGGAAATGATTTTTGGAACATGGAACACACGAAGTATGTACCGAACTGCATCAGTTAAGTCACTACTAGACGAAGTGAGCAGATATAAAATCAAATTACTCGCGTTACAAGAGATCAGATGGATAGGAAACGGGACAATGGACCTTGGCAACTACAGGATATTCTACAGCTGCGGAAGGGAACATCACTTAGGAGTAGGCTTCGTAATACACAAGTCAATCATAGATAATGTCATAGAGTTCAAGCCAATCAGTGAACGTCTATGTTCAATACGACTCCGAACGAAATTCTTCACCCTCACAATCATAAATGTACATGCGGAGACGGAGGAGAAAGCGGACACGACAAGGGACACTTTCTACTACAAGCTTGAACACGCATATGACACGGCCCCTTCCAATGACATCAAGATGGTGATAGGAGACCTCAACGCCAAAATTGGAAGAGAGAACTAGTACAGACCAACCATTGGAAAAAAAGTCTCCACGAAACATCAAATGATAACGGACAACGTGTTATCGATTTTGCAATGAGCAAAAATATGATCGTCAGCTCAACATATTTTCCAAGAAAGGACATTCACAAATACACATGGCAATCTCCCAGCGAAAGGTACTGCAATCAAATAGACCATATACTTATAGACAGAAGGGCAGCTTCCAGTATCCTTCAAGTAAGATCCTACAGAGGTGCGAATTGTGAATCGGACCACTTCCTAGTTAAAGCTAGATTCAGATGTCGGCTGTCCACTCAAGAACAAAGAAGCAACAAAGTAAAGAAATTCGACGTTGACCGCCTCCAGGAACAGACCGTATTGGAGAGATACCAGGCAACGTTAGCAGAGAGGATAGGTCCAAGCCTAAACATAAATAATGAAGACACAATTGAGGGAAAATGGACAAGACTGAGGACGATACTGACAGATGTCACGAAGGAAACTGTAGGCTACAAACGCACTGCCAGAGCCAATGATTGGTACGACGAGGAATGTAGAACAGCCATAGATGCCCGAAATAGAAATAGGAAAATTTACATAGAGAGACCGACGAGGAGCAAGAAACTGAAATATGAGGAAACAAGAAGAACCGCAAAAAACATCTGCAGGAAGAAGAAAAGGCAATTCCTCAACAATTACATCCTGAGAGCAGAGGAAAACTTTGCCCGAAACAAAACCAGGGAAGCATATAAGGAAGTAAACTTCTTCAAGAAAGGCTTCAAACCCTCCTCCGGTATATGTAGAACGAAAGAAGGCACTATAGTTACAGGCAGCGAAGATGTAAAGAAAAGATGGAAGGAATTTTTTAGCGAGCTGCTGAACGCAAACGAGAGCATCCGACACGTACCAGAACCCCGTCCACAACATAACGATGACACCAGAGAAACAAACGAACCCACTCTGGAGGAAGTACAAAGTGCCATACGACTCTTAAGAAATAACAAATCTCCAGGAATTGATAACATCCCAGCAGAGCTGATCAAGCAAGGAGGCGAACCGCTTTCAGCAGCTATACATGAATTACTATGCTGCATATGGAGGAACGAAAAAATGCCTGAAGATTGGGAGCAAAGCATTATCTGCCCAATACACAAGAAAGGAGATAGATTCAACTGTGCAAATTACAGAGGCATATCTCTTTTAAGCACAGTGTATAAAATATTGACCAATATAATTAAGGCCAGACTGGAACCTTATGCAGAAGCCGTAATAAGTGAATACCAAGCTGGATTCAGAAGAAATAGGTCAACGATGGATCAACTTTTTTCAATAAGGCAAATCCTCCGAAAATGCTGGGAATACAACATCGACGTGTATCAACTTTTCATCGACTTTAAACAAGCATACGACAGCATCGACAGGGAAAAAATGTATGCGACAATGCTGGACCTAAACATACCCCTAAAGATAGTGAAACTGACTAAAATGACAATGGAAAATACAAGGTGTGCAGTCAGAATACAAGGAGAATTGACGGAGTCCTTCCCAGTCAAGCAAGGCTTAAAGCAGGGCGATGGGCTGGCACCCATGCTATTTAATCTCTGCCTTGAAGGAGTAATTCGCAAAGTAAACATTGATGCGAACGCAACCCTGCTTAACAAATCAAAACAGTTGGCAGGATATGCCGACGACATAAACTGCCTTGCCAGATCACTGTCATACCTTAGAGAAGTATTCACAGAATTAGAAGATGGAGCTAAACATATAGGGCTGCAAATAAATGCAGACAAGAGCAAGATTCTAACTCAGTCAAGGGTGGAAAGAAGAAGAAGAAACCACAACACCACCTGGGGGGAATATAACTTCGAACGGGTAAGCCAATTTAACTACCTGGGGTCCACAGTCAGTGAAGACAACAATGAAACGATAGACGTACAAAGAAGAATAAAAGCCGCAAACAGAACATACTTCTCACTACTGCCAGTAATGAAATCCAGAGACATCCACAGAAAAACAAAAATAAGAGTCTACAAAACCATCATACGTACAGTAGCTACGTATGGTTGTGAAGCATGGAGTATCTCCCAAAAATCCGCCGACAAGTTGGATATATTTGAGAGGAAGGTTCTCCGAAGGATATACGGCCCAATTAATGAAGACAATGCATGGAGAATACGCTACAATCACGAATTGTACGACTTATACAAAGAATGTAAGCTTTCGACCCATGCCAAGCTACTGCGTTTACGTTGGGCCGGTCATGTCCAAAGAATGGATGACTCAAGAATACCTAAAAAATCCCTGTATCTACTACCAGATGGCAAAAGACCAGTTGGCAAACCACGGTCAAGATGGGAAGATAATGTTAAGACCGATGCAGCGAAACTGCTCAACACGAGAAACTGGAGACAAGCTGCGGAGCAGAGAGACGTCTGGAGGAAGAAGCTGAAGGAGGCCAAGGCTCGAATTGGGCCGTAGAGCCATCGAAGAAGAAGATGCCAACCGGTAGAGTTGCCATCTTGCCAAATACCAATTCATGCGGTGATATACTTGTATCAGTATGCGGTGTGATATTGTAGCAGAAGGTATAATATTGTAACCACTCATCCCAATCTTGACTCTGACTGAATGATAACAAGTATTCATTTAGAGTTCTATGATTACGTTCTATTGATCCTAACGTCACGTGATGGTACGGCGTTGAATTGACGTGACTTATGCTCAACGTCTCACAGATCTTCTTAAAAGTTGAATTCATGAATTCAGTCCCCATGTCTGTTCTAATGGTTGTAAACGTTCCAAATCTTAGTATGAGATTCTCTACCAGCGCACGGGCTACGGTTTTTGCCTCTTTATTTTCAATTGGTATGGCTATGATGTACTTAGTGAGTTCACATTGTATTGTCAGAATATACCTATAGTATTTCGCTTGTCTCAATGGCCCTACTGTGTCCATCGTTAGTAATTCAAAGCTGGTGCTCGGGGTTTCTGTTATCTGCATTCTTTCTTTTGTATTTGCTACCTGTTTGTTTCTTTTACACACTTCGCAACTGTTTACATATTCTTTTACCATTTTGGCCAAATCTTTCCAACAATATCTTTGCCTCATTTTGTTTATCGTCCTTTTAATACCTGAATGTCCTCCTATGACCGGAGAATTATGATAGTCTTCGATTATTTTTCTCTGTTCTTCTTCACTTGTTACCCTAGTCACTGCGTATAGACTAGTATATCTAACCTTTTATTATCATTCTGTTCCATCTTGTTATAAATTCTCATTAATTCTTCTTTATTTATTTTTTTTTTTTTAAATTATCTCATTATTTGCTAAGGCTAGCTTTTCAATTATGTGATTTTTCGTAAATAGCATTAGCTTCTCCAGAAGTAACTCCAAGTTTGCTTTCGGATTTTCTCCAAGCTCTATTATGATTTCATTCTTTTCTTTATTTAACTTTATGAGTATGCGTGCTTCTTTTGCAATCTTTTTCTCATTTTGTATTATTTTATCTTTATTATTTTCTCTTGTTATTTCAAATCTCAGCTTAACTACATTCTTTGTCTCGGAAATTGAAGCACATTCCCACATATGCAGCTGTGTACTTTTCGCCAACTGTTGCGATTCTTTTTCTTTAACGTCTTTACTACTATTCCTTTTTGTCGTTGCCCTCGTGATAATTTTCATGTCCGTATTTGTCGGAATCATTATGCTGTCATGTTGAGGTATATAATTGTTAAGTGGTAGATACTATGATGTCCCCATCTTTTGCTACAATCGTTATTGCGAATATTCCAAAATCGAGTTTGCACTTATTTTTGTACAGAAAGTCTCTTCCTAATATCGCATCTGTACCAATAGTTACCATCAGATACCACGTGTAGTCTCTGTTTAATCTCTTCCCCTTCAATCAAAATTTTCGTTTCAACCACTCCTATTGTGTACGTATCGCTTGCTGTAATGCCTATTAATCTGCATATATCGTACTTATCAATTTGAACATTCTTTATCAAGTTTCTTTTGATTATTGATATATCTGCTCCTGAATCTATCAAAAATTTTACTGGTTTATTTATACCTATTATTTTAGCAGTTATATAGTTATTCATACGTTGACAGTTATATGAAAACATCTTTGCATTTCTGAACTTCGTATTTTCATCTAATACTGAACCATCATCTTCATTGGGGATTTGTTCGTTTCCCGAATCGACTATATTGATTCTTCTTGTGTAATTTTTTGAGTTATAACCTCTGTTATACCTTTGCTCCGCATAGTGTCCTTGCATATCGGGCTGTCTCTCTCGCTTACCATTGAGCGTATTCCTTTTTATTTCTGCAGAATTCCTCTTATCGAAGTATCCAGTCCCTTTATAACTATATTTGTTACTATCATTAACCCAGTTCCTACTGAATTTCTGATTTCCTAAATATTCATTCTTGAACTTAATATTCCAATTGCTCTGCCAGTTATTCCTATAAAATTCTTCATTCCCATTTCTTCCTCTGTCAGCTCTACCATGGTGGAACATTTCGTTAATGTCATTCACCGCTTCTATTTCAGTGGCTATTCTTACAGCCTTGTCTAAATTTTCTGGCATCGCTGCAAATACTGCTGTCTTATAAAGTTCTCTTAGACCTGCCTGAAAAGCATTCAATCCCGATTTGTCATTTAGAGCTGTTATTTGCACGTCATTCAGTTGTGCTATTAAATTTTGTATCTTGGTCGCAAAGCTTTGAACCGTCTGACCTCCTTGTTGAATCCTTGATAACTCATTTTGTATACTTAAGGGATTGCGTTTCACCCTAAAATGTTTCTCGAACAATATCTTAAATCCAACTATGCCTTGCGGAGTACTTGCTCCAATCTTTATTCTGACCTTCTCTGCGATCCGTGCTTTTAGCACCAATTGCACTAGTTTTACCCTCTCCGGGTCATTTTTTAATGTTTCTCCTATAATTTCAACGGTATTGATGAAGTTAGTCAGTTACTTTTCTTCACCGTCAAAAGTAGGTACCAATTTTAATATCTTGAATGGGTCTAGAGTCCCCATACTGTTGCCTTCCTGCTGATTGAAATTTATAATCGAAACTTCTGAAGCTCTATCACTCAAGTTATCTTGCCCTTCTTCTGAGTTTGTTTCCTTCTCCTCAGTTAATATTACACTCAACTGGTACTTTATTATTTCATCTGTTTCTTTGTACACTGTTCTAAATTCTGTCAGTGTACCTTCATTACTTTCTACAGCGTTAATTCGTATTTCTAGCTCATTCAATTCAACTCTTCTTCTCAACAGTCTCTCTGTCGTTCTTATTTTATACGGCGCCTTTTTAGCCTTTTCAAAAAAAAAGCTTATACAGAGGCTCTGTCCGTCTGTCCGAGAAAATGGTCTGGAAATTTCAACCAGAAGTATATTTAAACAACAAAAAAGAGCCTTTAAAGAAAATATTGTGACTAATTTTTGTGTTCTAAGGCTTATAACTTCTTAATTATTCATTTTACCACAAAATTTCTAAGTAATAAATTGTAGATTATTTAATTCTAAACAAAAAGTGTCCTTGCAAATTTCCGGTAAGATGTGCCGTTTCGGAGATATAGTGGAAAAACCATTTGCATACGTTTTCCAAGATGGCGGCCAAATGGGGAGGGTTAGAATCCCGAAAATCCTCAAACTTAAGCTCACCCTGACCCCCCCCCCCCCCTACACATCCCAAAAATAAAACCTTGTCCTGCATTTTTGCAATGTTAAAGTACCATTTCCATGGACTATAAAGGGCTAGGGAAACTCCCTCGTCCGTGGGGCTGCGAGTTCGATCCTTCGGCTCGCGGTGCTTTTTTTTCGTCATAATAATTTTTTTTAATTTCCTTCGGGGATTTTGTTTCATATGAAACAAGTTTTTGACATGAATACGTCTCTAAATTTGCTTCCAGAACAAAAACCGATGATAACGAAATTATGGCATATAGTTTTTATTTGCAGCTCAAAAACTATTGTTTATATTGAATAAAGAAATATACCATGACGTGTGTGAAGAATCAAAGAATTTTATTGTTTACATTTGTTTTCCTTTTTTTTAAGCTATGATGATTATATTGTAGTGTTTGTTAAATACTTTGTTAAGTTTTAGATTACGCAGTCTCACAACTTATAACCTACATAAGCCTTTAACAAAAACTTTTCAAGATTAATTATATATAGCATTGGTCAGTGTGATACTTATGAATCTCCATGGCCAAACTAGGGTGCGGTAAGCCGAATTTTTAACAATAAGACATGTATGTTTAAGTAAAATAATACACCTAATTCTGTTGTGCAAAGTGCACCACATTAGATTTTCCTCCAATCCAAAGAAAAATGTTTAGATTCGTTTTCTATAGTGTTTACATGTGTGATGTGCTTTTTTTTTTCAATTTGACACATTCGAATTATTGGCCTCGATTCCCAGATCCGGCGGCTTGGAAGTGAGTGCGGATCAATCTCCACTTAATATATTGTCATACAATCTGAAGTGTTATTCAACAGAAAGAATACCATGAAAAAGCGTAATTAGTGGCTAGTCTCTAGGCACAACATCCCACTAGTTTATATTCGCCTTTATTCTATGTAATTCTTTCAAAATCTCTGATGCCTCATCCTCTGGCATATCCCTCAACTTTATTACTTTTGTGCTCTTTTATTAAGCAACATATCTCATCTTAACTTCGTTTTTATTTTTTTTTATTATTAGTATCAATATTTTAACAAGTGAACATCAGAACGAGCTAGTAACATAATAACATTTTAAGTATAACGAAATTTTAAAATTCTTTTTTTTTTATTATTTATTTATTTATTTTTTTTTTTTTCTTCTTTGGTCCAATTCTTTAGTAATTTCATTCGCTTCTTGAATGAATTTGTTCCTCTCTTCTACACTAACCGCAATTGCTGCAATTCTTAGTGCTTCTTTCTTCTTCTTTCTTAATCTCCTCTCGTAGCCCCCCTTGGGTTTTTGCGGTTTCACCAGCTCTATAGGTTTAGCCTCACCCACTTCTGGAAGCTTCCGATTTCTTTTTCTATATTCTTCTATAGTTATCGGCCTTGGTCCTACTCTCGGGTCTTTTATTTTTTCTTCTAGGTTCTTACTATGCTGCAGGGTCGCCATGTAATGATTGGAACAAGCTCTCCTTTAAATAAAACTTTATGTTTATATAACGTATATTTTATTTTAAATATTGTTGTCAGCAATAGAGCGAAGAGCTAAAGCCCTTTGCGCGCCCTGTAGTTGCTGCTTGATGAACAATGACTGACTCCTATACAAAATTCCCTCGTATTTATAGTAGGGATTCTTATGTACTATTCTTATATACTATTATATACTATCCTGACTAGGCCTACTCACTTATATCTATATACAATGATTGCAATCTAGTTTTCTATATAAAGTACCTTAAACTAGTATTATTACTGCAGTGTGAATCCGACTGTATCTATGAGGTTATGCGGGCAGCTCACTACTATAAACAGAATGTCCTCTTCGTTGCGCGTGCACACCTCTACGGTAGAAGTTGACTCACTTCTCAGACGATTTTGGGAATTACAAAAACCTCCTCAAGCCACTCGGTTAACTCCTGACGAAATTCAATGCGAAGACCACTTCGCCCAAACTCACTATAGAGATGCTCATGGCCGATATGTTGTTGCTCTTCCTCTAAAACTACCTGCTAGTTCATTGGGGTCATCTCGTCACCATGCCATGTGAGGACTTTTACGAATGCAACGCAGACTTGCGAACGATCCGAAGCTCGACGTTTTGTACTCTTCGTTTATGACAGAATATGAAAATTTGAGCCACATGGAAGAGGTAACAGAAGAGGCTACAGCAGAACCCGTCTACTATCTACCACATCATGCGGTGTTGAAGCCTAGTAGCACTACTACTAAGCTCAGAGTAGTGTTCAATGCATCGCAGGAATCAACATCTCATTTATCGTTAAACGATATACTCCACGTGGGGCCGAAGCTGCAAACCGATGTAATTGCTGTCATTATGAAATGGCGACTATATCCTCCAGCAACTTGCCCACGACTACTCTGCAGAACATGCAGCGGCTTTCAAGATAATCACTGAGAATATCTATGTCTACGACGAACTATTTGGCGCAAACGATGGGGAGACTGCGGTAGGAATTTGCGACGACCTCTGCTCACTACTAAGACAGGCGGCTTCAAATTGCGCAAATGGCTAGCTAACTCACCTTCGCTGCTATCAGGCATATCGGAGGCTGATCGAGCCGACACGCTTTCCCTTAAGGTCGTCAAAGACGTCTCAGTTCGTCAAACGTTCGGTGTTAGCAGACATTAGCAGGATATACGACCCTCTTGGATGGCTTTCTCCGATTACAATCAACGCAAAAATCCTGTTGCAACAACTCTGGTTGGCCAACTTAGACTGGGATGATCCACTGCCTTCAGATCTCCATCAACAATGGATAAAATATAAACAGGACTAGAAGTGTCTGTCACATCTTCGAATCAATCGCTGGGTTTAGACCACCGTCAAACCGCTTGGAATCGAGCTTCATGGCTTCAGCGATGCTTCACTTGCCGCTTACGGTGCAGCAATAAACATGCGAGTCATCCACGATTTGGACACCTTCCAAGTTTACTTATAGCAAAAACTCGCGTCAGCCCAATCAAAACCATTTCGTTAACCAGCGCTATTTCAAAATTATGTGTTCTTCCCGTGCATGACAGTAACATCCAAACTCCATAATGCCGGGTTTTCATTAGTAGAATTAGTGGTAGAGTAACTGGCGTACTTTTAAGCCGAGCTAACTCTACTCTACTTATTTTGGTAGAGTACCCGTTTTCACTTAAATTGAAAATAGTGTGGTGCAGAAGGTAATAGTGACTAGTTGCTAAACGCTAAAACTTTAATGACAGCACACTAAATACTTAAATGCCACGAATTTCTTATATGCTCGACTATCTCAACACTGTTTTCATTAGCATAGTGGCGGTAGAGTAGAGTGGAAAGCAGTGGTGGGGACAGAACTAGTAGAGTAACTTTACCACGGTGCTATCTCACTCTACTCTACTGTAATCAAGTAGTCTACTCTACCACTTTCGTTTTCATTAAGCGAGTTCTCAAGATAGTTAGTACTCGCCCAGTATACTCTACCACTAATTCTACTAATGAAAACCCGGCATAACAGATAATACCTTTACTGTTAACAGCCTAATCCACACTTTGCTTCCTCTCACACATGTTATAGTCAGCCATCATTCGTTCATGGCGGGCGGATCACCTTCAAGGTTTCTATCTGCACAACTATATCAGCCACTGGATTCGTGCTTCCACACGAGGCGGCCGGAATGTTAAGGACAGTCTATGAGCCTTTAACTTTATCTCGGTTCAGTCATCTAGTAGCATTTTCACATTCAGTCATCTAGTACCATCTTCACATCCAGTCATCTACTACCATCTGCATATATATATATGGGTAGAAATTCCTCAAATCGATCAGTAAAAATAAATGTTTTTTTAATCTTATTGCAAATATATTCGTTCGAAAGCCTGTCGCAGAAGGAGCATTTTCACCAAATATCAATGAAAAATATTAACAATTGCCATAGTTATTAACAAATGAAATTTTGTGTATTTTTTTTTCAAAATGCAATATCTTTCAACCTGATCGATCGATTTTCATCAAGTTGGTCTTATTTGAAAGGTAATGAGTTGAACTTTAATTATTTTAATTAAAAGACGAAAAATTTTGTTTTTTACTAATGTTTAATTAACAATCAAACTTTGAAAATCAAAAAACAGTACTAATTTTAACTTTCAAACTTAAGTTAAGTAACGACCTTCTGACTTTCTGACTTGACATGTGACGACATCTCCTGGCAGTGGCCATGCCTATGAGATTGACAGACTATGAGAGAATGTCATGGCCAAAAACAACAAAAAATAATAAAAATCAATGAATCATGGTTAATATGGCTGTAGTGGCCGAGACCATATAAAACCCTTTTGTGGGTCAACTAGTTGAGTCTCAACTAGTCAAAAACAAACAAACAAACAAACAGTACTTAGGAAATACGTTAACTATTGTTGAAATATACCATATGAAAGGCAATTTAATAAGGAAAAAAATCGTTAAATAACATTTTCCTAATCGCTATTATAGTGGAGTCAGATGAGCATCAAATTTTAGTGAAAAGGGAATTGTCTCCAGAGTAAAAATTTTTTTTTTGGAACATGTTAGTTACATCGAATACTATACGAAATGGACATTTTCTACCTCTAGCAACCGCCGCTACGTAAGTTATCGGCCATTATGTCAAAAATTTACCATTTTGGTCGTTCTTTCTAAATATAAATGCGTATATCTCGGCATGTGTAGGTCCGAAAAAATTGAAAAAAATAGAGGTTGTTCGTTATGATATTGGCTACCAGCGGTTACAATATGAAATCCTTATCTGCACATATAACCTCAAAAAAATCAAAAACTAAAGAAAATACAGAATTTTGGTTTTTTGGTGATAACTTCGAATATTTTTAGTGAAAGTTGATGAAATTTTCAAAAGTTATACTTTATAATGGGAACAATAACTGGTTAAAATTTCAAGTCAAAATATCTAATACAAGGCTCAAAAATTGACTTCAAATTTGAAAATTGATTGGCCTATCATTTTTGTGCATCGCTTCGTATGAGGTTCTTACTTTTTTTTAAATGTAGCTTCTTTTATGCACTTTTGATGGTGAGAAAGAAAAAAATTTAAACTTAAAGAAAAGTGAAAAATATCGAATCGAAAATCGACAATTTTTGCATTTTTTCGTCAATTTTTTAGGAAAATTTGACTTTTTTTGGCAACGTTCAATTTCTATTGAATTATTAGTTCATTTTTGACATATGATGATCGAAAAATTGACTTTTATCAAAAAATGTGATTTTTTTCTAAAAAAAATTGACGAAAAAATGCAAAAATTGCCGATTTTCGATTCGATATTTTTCACTTTTCTTCAAGTTTAAATTTTTTTCTTTCTCACCATCAAAAGTGCATAAAAGAAGCTACATTTAAAAAAAAGTCTGATAGGCCAATCAATTTTCAAATTTGAAGTCAATTTTTGAGCCTTGTATCAGATATTTTGACTTGAAATTTTAACCAGTTATTGTTCCCATTATAAAGTATAACTTTTGAAAATTTCATCAACTTTCACTAAAAATATTCGAAGTTATCACCAAAAAACCAAAATTCTGTATTTTCTTTAGTTTTTGATTTTTTTTGAGGTTATATGTGCAGATAAGGATTTCATATTGTAACCGCTGGTAGCCAATATCATAACGAACAACCTCTATTTTTTTCAATTTTTTCGGACCTACACATGCCGAGATATACGCATTTATATTTAGAAAGAACGACCAAAATGGTAAATTTTTGACATAATGGCCGATAACTTACGTAGCGGCGGTTGCTAGAGGTAGAAAATGTCCATTTCGTATAGTATTCGATGTAACTAACATGTTCCAAAAAAAAATTTTACTCTGGAGACAATTCCTTATGTTTTGCTCATCTGACTCCACTATTAGTTAAAAAGTTGTAGCCATTTGTTTGAGCGCCGCACAGTGGCGAGATATTTTATATTTCACCCAAATTACTCTAGAGGTCGTAATTTTTAAGTTATTGACAATTTTTTTTTTTTAATGTTCATCTTGAATTTACCTATCGATCCCTCTAGCCGGATTTTGAAATTTCATTTTCGTTTTTTTTAAATTTTTAACAAAAAGTTTAATTTTTTCAAAAAAATACTATTTTTTCTATTCAATTTATTCTAACGGGACGAAAATTTGAGTTTCCGTACCCATGTTTTTTTTAAAATGTTCGTCTTTTAGTTAGCTTTTAATCTGTCTAGAAGATGAATTTTTGATATAGTTTTTGGAAACTGTTAAAATTACTATCAAATGTCACATCATTCAGTTTGAAATTTTTTGGCAGAGGTTTACATATCACCCTGTATTTTTGTAACCCTGTGAGGGATTTTCTTGAATAAGGCGTCAATCTACGCAGAATACTCCCGCCTATGTGAAACGGTAAAACTGAAGGCTTCAACCTACCAACTTCCTGAGTTATGTGTCGTCAAAGTCAAAATTTTGTTTTTTTCTTTACTAAAATTTCAACTTCAACCACCTTTTTCTCCAAAAAAAAGTAGCTAATTGATATTTTTTTAGTACAAAATTGGAAAGCTTGGACAATTTCCTATGATTATTGTTCAACAACTTTTATGCTACGCCCTATAGTTTTGAAGCTATAAGCAATTTTAATGTTAAAAATGGCTCTATTTTGTACTTTTTCAGTTCCTTACAACCTAAGGTTATGTCTAAAAGTACCAAATAAGGCCATTTTTAGCATTCAAAACTATAGGGCGTAGCATAAAAGTTGTTGAACAATATTCATAGGAAATTGTCCAAGCTTTCCAATTTTGTACTAAAAAAATATCAATTAGCTACTTTTGACGTGACAACGTCTATTAAAACGATGAACGCCGGCTGCATGCACGAAAAATGATGACTCATTGTCCCGTTATGTCCCGTTATCTCCCGAAGTAATTTTAAAAAATTGATCGTAGTAATCTTAAAAATTTGATTATAATTGTCAATATTAATTAGATTAAATTATTGTCAAATTGTCAACAATAAGCAAAGCAAGCCAAACACTCTGTCTCCTAACTGGGTGCCGGTGTATAAGAAAATAGTGAACATTACACTGACGAAAACCGTGAAATGCAAACGAAAACAGTTTCCTTGCGTTCCTGCTTGTGCTATTACCATTCACAAGTCGCAAGGTGGGACGTTTACTGTTATTATCTATAATATAAAAATAAGTCGGGTTTTCCTTCCAGACGCTATAATTAGAGAACGCACGATCCGATTTCCACGGTTTTGCATTCGTTGGAAAGGTCTCGGGCTCCGTGAGGTTTATAGCAAAAAAATTTCAAAAGCAGGCGCTTGGTCCATAGCAGCCATCTCAAGAGGGCGGATTACCATTTTCTTTACAACCCCTCGACATGGATATCAAATGAAAGGTTATGGTAAGTAGAACACCAAAAGCAATATAGTATACTCAATATATCGTTTGGTCCATGGCAGTCATCACAAGAGAGCAGATGACCATTTTCTTCACAACCCATTCGAAATGGGTATCCAATGAAAGAGTATGATAAGTAGAACAATATAAGCAATATAGTATACTCAATATGTCGCTTGGTCCATAGCGGCCACCTCAAGAATGCGGATTACCATTTTCTTCACAACACCTTCGACATGGATATCGAATGAAAGAGTATGATAAGTAGAACACCATAGGCAATAAAGTATACTCAATATATCGTTTGGTCCATGGCGACCATCTCAAGCGGGCGGATTACCATTTTCTTCACAACCCCTTCGAGATGGGTATCAAATGAGAGAGTGTGATAAGTAGAACACATAAGCAATATAGTATACTCAATATATATCGTTTGGTCCATAGCGGCCATCTCCAGAGGTTGGATTACCGATATTTTCACACCTCTCGATATGGATTTCAAATGAAAGGGTATGATAAGTAGAACACCATAAGCAATATAGTATACTCAATATATCGTTTGGTCCATGGCGGTCATCTCAAGAGGGAGGATGATCATTTTCTTCCCTCCCCCCTCGACATTGGTATCAAATGAAAGGGCATTATAAGAAGAATGCCATAGACCATGTCTTTAGATTCATGGCGGCCATCTCAAGAGGGCGGATTGCGATTTTCTTCACAACACCCGAGACATGGGTATCAAATGAAAGGCTATGAAAAGTAGAACACCATAAGCAATATAGTATACTCAATTTATAATTTGGTCCATGGCGGCCATCTCAAAAGGGCGGTTTACCATTTTCTTCACAACTCCTTCTAGATGGGTATCAAATGAGAGAGTATGATAAGTAGAACACCATATGCAATATAGTATACTCAATATATCGTTTGGTCCATAGCGGCCATCTCAAGAATGCGGATTAATTTTTTCTTCACAACCCCTTCGACATGGGTATCAAATGAAAGAGTATGATAAGTAGAACACCATAGGCAATATAGTATACTCAATATATCATTTGGTCCATGGCGGTCATCTCCCGAAATCAATTTTCCCAGATTTGTTCTTTTTTCACTATAGCTTTTTCCTATCGCAGACTGTGTCCTCATAATCTTATTTTATTGAAAGGCGTTGCAACGCACGCGGGTTTTTGCTAGTTTAATATAAATGATTCAAGTTTATTCATAAAAGTTTGCAATCATTTCATCAATGTTTTCTCATGACGTTGTCACGTTAAACTATCGTCCGTAAACCCTCTTTACAGACAACAAATTTTTATTTATCTTTTTAAAGCTAAAATTATAATATTAAACAATATTATTGAATTTCGTATTATTTAACATGTTTGACTTTTAATTTAAATAAAGAAAGTACTTCCTTGATGCTCAAAAGTTTTTCATTCTTTGTTTCCGATAGCAAATTGTATTCCGACGACTGAAGCAACACTTTTCGGATTTTTTCTAAGTAAATCGCAATGCATAGCAGGCCTCCAGAAAAATTAATTCGGAATATAAATGTCGTTGTACTTTCGGATGAGGTGCGTTTGGAAAAACAGAACATAGAACGAAATTTCCGAATTCAGATACTTTCTGATCCGAATAAATAGTAGGCCCCCAGGTGAGTAATTGATTCGTTAACAATCTTACTAATATTATAAACGTGAATGTTTGTATGTATGTTTGTTACTCTTTCACGCAAAAACTACTGAATGGATTTTAATGAAACTTTACAATAATATAGCTCATATATCAGAATAACATATAGGCTATAATTTATAAAAAAATTCAACATGGCCGCTGCTGTGTTTAAGCTTTTATTTTATATTATTAGTTGTGTATAAACTTTACCTTTTTTGTAAGTCATGAAGTTGACGTTTTTTGTGTGACAGTAGCTTTCCTTAGTTCTTCTATATCTATGTTCATGTACAGACTTGTCTATTTAAACGTGTGCCATGTCAGCCATCTTAATTACTGTATCCTGAGATTTAGAGACTAAATTTTAATAAATAACATGTAAATAAATGTTGAAACTATCTACAAATTATTGGGTATTATTCCTTCCCTGAAATACCATACATTCGGCGACGAATACACTACATTTTGGCGACGAGGGAAAAGGAAAAAATTTTACGAGAACGACAACAGCAGGAATTTAATTATAGCAGGGATGAATGCTGAACAATTTGCGGAATTTTTACGGGTGCAAAGCACAATGCACGAGAGGCAGTTTCAACAGATGCAACAACAGCAAACGCAGGTAATTGAACTTCTTTCACGTTTAAGTCGCAATGAGAACAATAGAGATAATACAAATAAAGCTGCACAAGATTCGAGGGAACGAATACGGGAAAAGATTAAGAATTTCAGGTGTGAAAAATACGAGGTTGACGCTAATGCAGACAATTTTATACATTATTTCGAAGCTCAATGTCGGCTTTGGAATTTGACAGATGATGATGATCAAACATCTCGGGCAAAAAGAGATTTATTGTTATCGTGCTTAAAACCAGAAACATTCCACCGAATTGAGATATCTTTCACTAATGAAAATATACCCTTTGCGGATCAAAACTATGAGGCCATAAAACAGAAATTTTTAAACATATTTCACACAAAGAGAACCAGATTCAGGGCTCTCGTCCAATTTTGGAACTGCACACGTTCAAATGATCAGGGATTTGAATCGTACGCTGACAGTTTAAAAGAACTTGGTGTGGAATGCGGGTACACTGGTCCCGTACTTGATATGCAATTGCGTGATCGGTTTGCAACAGGGCTGAACCATAAGCGCATGGAAATTGAATTAAAACAACGATGGCCTGATCTGAAAACAACGGAAAATGGAGTGGAAAGAGAAGTAACTCTCGCTGAAGTTTTTGCAGTCGCTCAAGCAGGGGAAATGGCAGAAAAGGACATGAAGCACGAACATGTATCTTTAATCAACAAGCTGGACAATAAACAACGTAAAAAGTCATCTTTCAAGAATCGACAAGGTCCTGCAAAACAGCGTATGCTTGGACCTCACGACTGCAAACGTTGTGGACAACGTCAACATCAAGGTGTATTATGCAAAGCGAACCAACATCGCTGCGAACATTGCGGGAAAAGAGGGCACTTTGGCTCATGCTGTATTAGCAAGGGAAAAGCTCGCATTGAAAATTCGTCAAGAAGTCAATCGAGTCGCGTTCACAAAACAACACATACAAACTGTTCGTCATCATCGAGCTCGTCGGACAGTACGGTTGGTCGAGTTTATCATCTTAACAGAGGGAAAAAGATTGATGTACACATTAACGGAGCTTCAGTAACTATGGAATGGGATCCAGGCGCAGAGTATTCTGTCATCGATGATGAGCTGTGGCAAGGAATTGGCTGTCCAGTATTAACAAGAGGACCTGCTCTCAAGGCCTATGGGGGATTCAAACTAAAAGCAAAAGGGATTACACAAGTGACTGTAACGCTTGGAACGGATACCAAAGTCCTATCTGTGGTGGTTGTTAAAGGGAGAAATTCTCCATTATTTGGTCTTCCATGGTGCATACAATTTGATATGGAATTCCCTAAACAGGTGTACACACTAACTACACATAAGAAACAACATATCGCAATCAACAGTCACGGTGAAGACACAGTCAACATTGATAATGAGACAAGCAAGAACAAACGTAATCATCATGTACCTCAGACTGACGCGTTGAGCCATAAAACACAGAAGAAATTAAACGAAATTCTTTCAAAACATGCTACATTATTCCGGAACGAAACTGGCTACGTAAAGAATTTCGAGGTAAATTTGTTTGTAAAGGAGAACGTTAAGCCGATACACATCCCTGCACGACCAATTCAGTTTGGTATCAGCAAGAACATAGAAGCTGAACTGTCACGTCTGACTGAAAAGGGAATCTTGGTTGAAGTTGATTCCAATCAAGTACCCGTTGAATGGGCGACACCAACGGTTAATGTTCCCAAGAAAAATGGTGAGATCCGAATTTGCGGGGATTTTCGAACAACATTAAATCCTGCCTTGGTGACGGAGTATTATCCGGTGCCACTTTTCGATCACATACGGCATCAACTGGCACATGGCGAGAAATATTCAAAGTTAGATTTAAAGGATGCTTATTTACAGTTTCCTGTTGCTCCAGCGTCGCAGAAATATCTCGTCATTTCAATGCATAAAGGTTATTTCAAATACACAAGATTGCCGTTTGGCATTTCCAGTGCTCCTGCAATTTGCCAAAAATATCTCCATCAACTCGTGGGTGGTATTCAAGGAGTCGCTGTATATTTTGATGACATCGCTGTAACCGGAAAAAACGACGATGAACATTTAAAAAATTTAAACATGGTTCTTCAACGACTTCATGACGCAGGATTTACGGTCCAACGAAACAAATGTGTATTCTTGACATCTATTATGGAATATTTGGGACATTCGTTTAGTAGATACGGCATCACACCATCGGTTACAAAACTCAGTGCAATACAAAACGCCAGCATACCAAGTAACAAGACCGAACTAAAGTCTTTTTTGGGTCTGATCAATTATTACGAAAAATTTGTGCCACATTTACAGTCGCATGCAGCGGAACTTTACGATTTATTAAAAGCAAAAACTACATGGTCATGGACTAAACGACATCAAAAGTTATTCGACATCGTCAAGAGCAAGTTGGCTAAACCAAAGTTACTCATAGCTTTCGACAGGGGTAGACAGATTTTTGTATCATGCGATGCATCGGAAAGAGGAATAGGTGCTGTGATTTATCATAAAACAGGAGAAAACGAGGAGCCTATTGCATTCGCGTCTCGGAAGCTGTCAGAGGCAGAACAACGATATGCCATCATTGACAAAAAGGCATTAGCCATCGTATTCGCGTGTAAAAAATTCGATAATTACCTACGTGGAAACTCCTTCACGTTGCTTACAGATCATAAACCTTTGCAATATATCTTTGGAGAAAAACGAAATCTTCCAAAACTGGTCAACAACAGGGTGACTCGCTTTGCTTTGTTTGTGGGACAGTATAACTACCGCATTGAATATCGCAAGGGAAATACAAATGTAATTGCTGACTGCTTATCGCGTTTACCGGACGAAAAAGGAACCGCATCGAAGACTGAAGCTGTGATGGAAAGCACCGTCCGACATCTAACTGAACAGGGAGTCTCAGATTTACACATTAATCAGCAAACGCTTCGCGAAGAAAGCAAACGAGACCCCATTTTAAAGAAAATATATTGGTGCATCCGAGCGAGATGGCCAACCCATGTTATCACCGGGGATATGAGACCGTACTACGAAAAGAGAGGGGAACTCTCTGTTGAAAATAACATCATCATGTGGCAAGGTCGAATGGTTATTCCAACAGCGCTACGAAAAGGTATTCTACGATATTTACATAGGGGACATCCAGGAATCGTAGCCATGAAGGCGTTATCAAGATTTTATGTATGGTGGCCGAATATAGATTCAGATACAGAAACATTTGTAAAAGCGTGTCATACTTGTCAGGAGCATAGGAGCAGAGAAATTGCATTGCCGATATATTCATGGTCGATTCCAGAGCAAAACTGGGAAAGAATACATCTCGACTATGCCGGACCATTTGAAGACGCACAGTGGTTGGTCCTGGTTGATGCTTTATCGAAGTGGATCGATATCAGGAAAGTTAAATCTACAACAGCTACAGTATTATGCGACATCCTCGAGGAAATATTTATGGTTTTTGGATATCCTAAGATAATTGTGAGTGATAATGGTTCACAGTTTACAGCCGCCATATTCAAGAAATATTGTGATAGCCATGGAATTAGACATATAACGTCGTCTCCTTATCATCCTAGAACCAACGGATTGGCAGAACGGGTGGTGCGCACTTTCAAATCACGCATGAAGTCGTCGCAACACTCTTCAAAAAGTCAAATGCAGAGATTACGGGAGATTCTGTTCTCGTACCGTAACACCCCACACGCAACAACAGGCAAATCACCCGCCGAAGCCATGTTTTGGAGAAGATTGGGCAATGTTTTAGACAATTTGAGACCAGATGCGAGGAGAACTTTGCAGTATCGACATTTGAAGGAAGAACTTCATCATAACAGGCGAGAAAAGGAATATCAACCGGGTCAAGGAATTTACAGTCGAACAAGTGTGGAAAACTCGTGGAATCCAGTGCCGGACCATTTGAAGACGCACAGTGGTTGGTCCTGGTTGATGCTTTATCGAAGTGGATCGATATCAGGAAAGTTAAATCTACAACAGCTACAGTATTATGCGACATCCTCGAGGAAATATTTATGGTTTTTGGATATCCTAAGATAATTGTGAGTGATAATGGTTCACAGTTTACAGCCGCCATATTCAAGAAATATTGTGATAGCCATGGAATTAGACATATAACGTCGTCTCCTTATCATCCTAGAACCAACGGATTGGCAGAACGGGTGGTGCGCACTTTCAAATCACGCATGAAGTCGTCGCAACACTCTTCAAAAAGTCAAATGCAGAGATTACGGGAGATTCTGTTCTCGTACCGTAACACCCCACACGCAACAACAGGCAAATCACCCGCCGAAGCCATGTTTTGGAGAAGATTGGGCAATGTTTTAGACAATTTGAGACCAGATGCGAGGAGAACTTTGCAGTATCGACATTTGAAGGAAGAACTTCATCATAACAGGCGAGAAAAGGAATATCAACCGGGTCAAGGAATTTACAGTCGAACAAGTGTGGAAAACTCGTGGAACTGCTGCGCCCGTTCCAGAACCGAGGGACTCGCAGTCAGAAACACCTAGAAGAGGATCCAGAGTGCGTCGGGCACCTAGGCGATTTTCACCATAAGAAGCTAGAATACTGACGTGAACGTTTTAATGAAACAAGGGGAAAATGCTGTGTTTAAGCTTTTATTTTATATTATTAGTTGTGTATAAACTTTACCTTTTTTGTAAGTCATGAAGTTGACGTTTTTTGTGTGACAGTAGCTTTCCTTAGTTCTTCTATATCTATGTTCATGTACAGACTTGTCTATTTAAACGTGTGCCATGTCAGCCATCTTAATTACTGTATCCTGAGATTTAGAGACTAAATTTTAATAAATAACATGTAAATAAATGTTGAAACTATCTACAAATTATTGGGTATTATTCCTTCCCTGAAATACCATACATTCGGCGACGAATACACTACAGCCGCCGAAAACTCAAAATGGCCACGTAAATTGTGTTCCGATTTCAATGAAAGTTGGTATATAGAGGTTTTTAAGGTCGCTAATAACGAACTTGTGGTCAAAACTTATAAATTCAAAATGGCCGTGCCAATATGGCCGACGAATTTGCCAATTGTGTTCCGATTCCAATGAAAATCGAAATCTGGCGGATTTTAAGGTTGCAAATAACGAATTTATGATCAAAACTTATAAATTCAAAATGGCGGACGAATTTTTCCAATTGTATTCTGATTCCAATGAAAGTGAATATCTAGGGGTTTCTAAGGTTGCAAATAACGAATTTATGATCAAAACTTATAAATTCAAAATGGCCGCGCCAATATGGCCGACGAATTTTTCCAATTGTATTCCGATTGCAATGAAAATCGGTATCTGGGGGCTTTTAGGGCAAACAACGAATTTATGATCAAAGCTTATAAATTCAAAATTGCGGGTCCAATATTACGCACGAATTTTCCCAAGCCACATTCTGAAATGTAGTAAATTTCTAAAATTTCCTCTAACCAGTATAGAAACAGTAAAAACGGTAGAAAGAGTCGAAGTTTGCAAATTTGTGCGCCCCTACATTGTCATCACGAGGTTTAACGATGTCATCTATCGCTTCCAAAAAGTTCGATCGGAAAAAATGGGACCTGGAGGAAACTGTGTTTGGGACGAATACTGAGTAAGAAGGGAGCAGTGTAACGGCTAACCGAAAAGAGAAAGTTAAAATTCCAATTCACGGAGAAGTTACATGTTTAGATGCATCCACTTGAATACATAACGCTGTTCTAATTGAATCACCGATAAGATTGGGAAGAGGGAATTTTTTTCCAGATTTATTGTTTTTTTTCCTACCGCGTACAACGCACACATAATTTTTTTTTATTTAAAAGCCTTGCAACGCACACAGGTTTTTTGCTATAGGCTATCTTACTAATATTATAAACGCGAATGTTTGTATGGATGTTTGTTACTCTTTCACGCAAAAACTACTGAATAGATTTTAATGAAACTTTACAATAATATAGCTCATACTTCAGAATAACATATAGGCTATCTCGAAACCTTCGGGTAGCTGTAGTGTACTGATATAGAAAAATCCGAAACTTTTGTATGGGAGGTACTCTTCAAATTTCTGCTAAAGAAGTCAGATCCATTTTGTTTTGGTTTTTTTCCGAAAAAAAAAAGATTTCCAAAGTTTCAGATCGATCGGAGTTTATTTATGGATAGTTGCCGTACAATTTTGTTGAAAAAATCAGATTTATCGCGAAGGACACGGTTCTCTGAACTTGGATTGAAGTAACTTCGGCTGCATGTGCCTGATTTTAGCAATGTATGGCTTAAATGAAAGGTCTCGAAACCAAAAAGACGACAAAATCAATAATCAGACGTTCGTCGCTTTTTCTTTTTGAGCTATGGTACCTGGAAATTTGCATAGATTTCATACAATAATTTTGCATACAATAATTTTGGGACATATTTTTTTCATATTTCTTACGGAAAAATTACTCTTTATCATGCCGTTAAATGTTTGAAAAGTTCGCCCAATGTGACATCATCGGGAATTGCATCAACGCTACTTGATGGTGGATGTTTAGTGTATTGAGCACCCAAGTTCCTATTGAATTTGAACCAGAGAGAAACACCTACATGTAACATCAGTAAAAACTCCCGTATTGCCACATCCGTGCAAAATTATTATTTTGAAGCGAATGCACCATGGCCTATAAAAACTAAGTCGAAGCGCATGACAGGGCTTTTCAAGATTTCCGAGGAAAACCTAATCCATGGTAGGCGCTCTGACACTACTTGCTCAACTTTGCCTGGTATACTTCGATCAAAGCCTGCAAATGAGCTGAACAGATGCATGCTTGAAAGCATCACATCTATGGAACAGTATTGAAAAACCCAACTTTTGGTCGTTTCAAATAGCGAAATTTCAATCGATAGCATCGATATTATTCGGAATCAAAAATACGAAAATGGTTCCTACTGTATATTAAAATTCTTATCACCTCAACTGCAAAATAAACGGAAGCTATATCGCGTACCATAAGAATTGGAAATATAAACACAGGCGGCGAACTGACAATTTCACACCCATTAAAATTTCGTGTATGGATAAAGTTCAAGCGGACGTGCATTGTAATTTCTTCTTCGAAATTCATTTTCGGGCAAAAACACTCCCTCATAGCATCTGACCACGACAAGAGTGGCTGTTCGGGAATGTGACCCCCAGCCAGCATCCCGAGGAAGACACCCTAAAATGAAATAACCACAGATTAGTTATTAAGTACATTTAATTGTAATTAAGAGAAATTTACTTACCATTGCTTGTGAAGATGTCATCAAAATGAACCCAACTAACTAAAAAGAAAAAAGAAAATATAATTAAAGATGTGCATACTTACCTCGGCATGAACACAAAACAAACAAACACTCAGGATAAAAACAATCACTTGTCAGAGCCCATTTGACATTATCGACCTAAAATCTGCCACCTATTGCAATATTTTGGCATTTCATGGCATTGGAGACTTAACATATCGATTTAAGTCGAGACTCAAACCATAGGGGTCCGCAACCGAATGTAAAGGTCTAACATAGAAGAGATACTCAAAAATTCGGTAGCTAAAGAGAAGATCCCCACTAGATCCTGATAGCAAGGCAAGGTCAAAAGGGTCATACAGGCTCTGCTAAGTTTCTGATAAGAATCGGAGAACACTTTTCCACTGGACGAACGAAAGACGAGACCTGGGGTGAGTGTGCACAAAATTCGTTGGCATTAGTATTCTTGTAATTTTAAAACATTTTTATGACGTCTTGGTACCATTTTCTTGCAATTCCTTTTTTTTTTCATTTTATTAATTTTTTTCAATGTTTTTTTCGAGTGAATAATTTTATATAATTGAATTTAAGCAACATATGGAATGATCAGTAACGAGTGAATATTAAAGAAAATTTTAAGTATAACGGTGGTGTTCTTTTTTCATATTATAAACGAAACTATATAACCTTTGAGCATTTTCAGCATAGGAGATATCAATTTAAAACATGGTCCTTCGAGCCGGATTACCGGTCAAACATTTTGAAAGTGCGAATTAATATAATTTTTGTACATGTACACGTGCCAATTGAGCGAAATTTAAAGTGCGAAATACTATAAGTTCTTATAAATGTACGCGTGCCAATTGAGCGAAATCAAAAGTGCGAAATAATATAATTTTTGTACATGTACACGTGTTAATCGGGTGAAATCTAAAGTGCGAAACCATTACAATTTTTTCTATATACATGTGCCAATTGGGCGAATTTTAAGGTGCGAAATAATATAATTTTTGTACATGTACACGTGTTAATCTGGTGAAATCTAAAGTGCGAAATTATTACAATTTTTTCTATATACATGTGCCAATTGGGCGAATTTTAAAGTGCGAAATAATATAATTTTTGTACATGTACACGTGTTAATCGGGTGAAATCTAAAAAAGTGCGAAATTATTACAATTTTTTCTATATACATGTGCCAACTGGGCGAATTTTAAAGTGCGAAATACTATAGGTTCTTATAAATGGACGCGTGCCAATTGAGCGAAATCAAAAGTGCGAAATAATATAATTTTTGTACATGTACACGTGTTAATCGGGTGAAATCTAAAGTGCGAAATTATTACAATTTTTCTAAACACGCGTGCCAATTGAGCGAAACAAAAGTGCGTAATAATATAATTTTTGTACATGGTACACGTGTTAATCGAGTGAAATCTAAAGTGCGAAATTATTACAATTTTTTCTATATACATGTGCCAATTGGGCGAATTTTAAAGTGCGAAATAATATAATTTTTGTACATGTACACGTGTTAATCGGGTGAAATCTAAAAAAGTGCGAAATTATTACAATTTTTTCTATATACATGTGCCAACTGGACGAATTTTAAAGTGCGAAATACTATCGGTTCTTATAAATGGACGCGTGCCAATTGAGCGAAATCAAAAGTGCGAAATAATATAATTTTTGTACATGTACACATGTTAATCGGGTGAAATCTAAAGTGCGAAATAATATAATTTATATATATATTCGTACTAAATGGGCTAAATCTAAGGTGCTAATTCGGTGAAATCTAAAGCGCGAAATAATATAATTTTTATACATATACACGTGCTAAATGGGCGAAATCTAAAGTGCTAATTCGGTGAAATCTAAAGCGCGAAATACTATAATTTTTATATATACTCGTGCGAATTGGGCGAAATCTAAGGTGCTAATTCGGTGAAATCTAAAGCGCGAAATAATATAATTTTTATACATATACACGTGCTAAATGGGCGAAATCTAAAGTGCTAATTCGGTGAAATCTAAAGCGCGAAATAATATAATTTTTATATATACTCGTGCGAATTGGGCGAAATCTAAGGTGCTAATTCGGTGAAATCTAAAGCGCGAAATAATATGATTTTTATACATATACACGTGCTAAATGGGCGAAATCTAAAGTGCTAATTCGGTGAAATCTAAAGCGCGAAATAATATAACTTTTATATATACTCGTGCTAATTGGGCGAAATCTAAAGTGCTAATTCGGTGAAATCTAAGGCGCGAAATAATATAATTTTTTATATAGTTACACGTGCTAATTGGGCGAAAACTAAAGTGCTAATTCAGTGAAATTCGTAATTGCACAGGCAAAATTGAAACCCGTGATCAGTGGAAAGGTCAAAGTGAAATCGTATAAGGAATTCGGATCAAAAGTGATGAATAATTAACATCGTGCAAACTTGATAGTGAAACCAAGGTGAGAAGTCAACGTATTGGGAAGCTAAACAACATCAGCCACCGTACGAAGCAACAAGAATAGCTAACCAGCGGGACCCAACAGCAAACATCACCACAGAACAAGGAGCGTCATCAGCACTCATCAAGATAGACGTGAGTACAGTTTAAACCAGAAAACAATATAAACAAGGTCAACAATTTATTACATTCATCCTAAATTACATTAACACATATATTACAAGTAATCATTTTTTAATCTGCACACGGCAAAGAAAACAATATAAATAAAGTCAATTGTTCGGTGCAGACCGACCATCACCAAAACTAGGTCATCCACCAAAACTAGGTCATCCACCAAAACTAGGTCATGACCCAGTCTTGAATGGCTACCCACCAAAACTAGATGAACTTTACCTAAAAACCAGAAACATAATCATCATAAGTATGTACTAGTAAAATTGAATTTTGTTACAATAAATTTAACTCACCAAGTAATAAATAATCTTAATTGCCGCACTTTACCGCACTTGTCAAAACAAAGTAAATACCCACTGCAGGGTGACAACTTACTAACAATACATCCCACAAAATAGAATCCACATTTTCGAACTTACAAAAACACGCCTATTGGAGTGGGGAACCCGATCGGTTCTTGTCGGAGGTACTTCAGCCGACTTAATCAACTTCTAGAAAGAAAAGAAAGTATAGAAAAAACCGGGAAAATTCTAGAAGGGAGAACTAAGGGTACTGAATAGTCAGTGAAGCCGTTAATTTTCACTTTTTCACTGACTGCGGAAGAGAACACAGGAAAACTTGGTGAGTTAGATTTATTGGGTGAGGCATTTTGTACATTTTATATTGAAATCGAAATTGAAGTGTATTTCATATTCAATAGACTAAAATTTATAAATTTTTTGGACTAAATTATATTGTTAAATTCTTTGGACTAAATTATTCGTTAACTTCTTATTGGACTCAATTACATTTATTAAATACAATTTTGCGATTCGTTAACATTATATGGGGTTCATTTTAATTCATTTTGATTTTAAAATTGTGAATAAACTGTTTTTTATGAGAGTGCTCGTTTTTATTTAACAATTGGCGAATTCTTCGATGTAATCCGGTGGTTCGAATGGTTGAGGCGTCATCTCCTCTGAAATAGTGTCGTGGGTTCGAATCGTGGTGAAATTCTTAATTTTATTTTTTATTTTTTTTCATGTTTTTTGGAGAGAATTTTAAGTGGTTTAAAGAAGCTGAATATCAATCCTGCATTTCAAATTAGCGTAATTTGTAGGAAACTCCACTCAAAAACATGGTCCTTCGAGCCGGATTTGCGGGAATTGATCTCAACGGAATTTAGACTATAACGGAACCCATCAGCACGTGGAAGAGTGAAGGATATCCAATCGGAAAAACTGTGGAAATTTTCAAGTGAAGTCTTGTGAACAAATGTGAGAAACAGTGTGTGAAGTCTAATAAAAAACGAAAAAACTGTGAAAATTATCAAGTGAAACCTTGTGTACAAATGTGAGAAACAGTGTGTGAATTCTAATAAAAAACGAATTATAACCCAATAAATCTAACGGGACATCTAAAGAAACCTCCATAAATCTAAACGTGAAATCTAAAGAGAACTGTATAACTTTAACGTGAAATCTAACGAAATTTCTATAAATCTAACGGGACATCTAAAGAAAACCTCCATAAAATCTAAACGTGAAATCTAAAGAAAACTGTGTAACTCTAACGTGAAATCTAACGAAAATTCTATAAATCTAACGGGACATCTAAAGAAATCTCCATAAATTTAAACGTGAAATCTAACGAAAATTCTAGAAATCTAACGGGACATCTAAAGAAATCTCCATAAATCTAAACGTGAAATCTAAAGAAAACTGTAACTCCAACGTGAAATCTAAATAAAATCGTATAACTCTAACGTGAAACCTAAAGAAATTTCTAAATCTAAGTGAAATATCTAATAAAGACAACTCTAACCGAATCGAGAAATCTAATAAATAAAACGCTAATAATCGAACGTGAAAATCTAAACTTCAGTGTAAGGAGCTGCAGACATCTTCAAGTGCAGTGATTCGATCATCAGACATCAGAAGGCAACTGGAAAAAGGGAGAAGACAACAGTCCAAGATTAAATTCACGTAAATTAAAATCAAGGTGAGTCCATCCCTATTATTAAAATATATTAAAGAAAAAATAAATAAAAAAAAGAAAAAAAATGAATGTTTTATTGGATAGCCAGTTTGCGCAAGGGGAGCTATTAGAAAAATGTATAAAGAATTTAAAAAAAGAACCTAAAGATCGACGGACCCTTACATTTTACCAAAAAAAGTTGAAACAATTCGAAGAATTGTGGTCTCAATACCAAAACACGCATAAACAAATTGTTATATTACAACGTAATACGTTAGTCTTTGACCCCAGCGATCACGAATATTTCGCAGCTGATATATACTCAAATATGGAAGAATTTGTCATGACAAACATTGCCGACATCCAAGACAAAATTGATAGTTTATCTCCACAAGAAAAACCCTCCGCTGAAAGCTCTGAAATTTCATCTAAAATTGTTTTTCGAGATCACCTTCCATCAACGTCAATCAAACTCCCAAAAATTGCCATAGAGAAATTCAATGGCGATTACACCAAGTGGACCACATTCCATGATCTCTTTAAAAGTTTAGTTCATGAAAATAAAAGCTATTCCGCAGTACAAAAATTACAATACTTAAAGCTTTCACTGGAAGGAGCAGCACAAAATCTAATCCAACATCTTCAAATTACCGACGGCAATTATGCATCTGCTTGGGCATTGTTAATTGAACGATATGACAACAAAAGGGTGCTTGTTAATACTCAACTAGATATTCTAACTTCCCAAGCTTCACTCACAACGGAATCTGTCAACGGCATTCGCAATATCCTAGACACCACGACCGAGTGTTTGCATGCTCTGACGAATTTGAATGTTGACGTCACTAATTGGGATCCATTTCTTGTCCATCTCATCGTAAAACTCTTACCGTCCACAACACATCAACTCTGGGAGCAGGCCATAAGCGATAAAGGTGATTTACCGTGTTGGAAAACCCTCCAAGATTTCTTAAAAATGAGATTTAGAACCTTGGAAGCAATTTCACCTGTGGGAGGTCGTCAACGGGAAGGGTTACAACAAATTAAAAATGCCAAATTGATTCGCAAGTCTTTCCATACATTCACCGCGCCAGTATGTCAGGTTTGTGCACAAATGCACAGCATCAGACAATGTTCCCAGTTCCTATCGTTTCCTCCACAACAAAGGATGAATGTAATTAGGTCAAAGGGGATTTGTATGAATTGTTTAGGATCCGGACATGTAAGTGCTAGTTGTCCCAGCAAAAGGAATTGTTTACATTGCAATCGGCGCCATCATTCGCTTCTCCATACCTCTTTAAATAATATGAATTCAGGTAAAACTAATGATCACAAACGCACCACGGAAAATGCTTCAGCTGAAGCATCACCGTTCAAGCCAGCAAATCCAGCGGATGTGCATTCCTTTGTAGTTAATGAAAGCCAATCAAATGAAGTCCTTCTAGCCACCGCCTTGGTGAGAGTCGTCTCTCCTACCGGCCAAGAACAAATAGCTCGCGCATTAGTTGATCAAGGATCGCAAGTTTCCATTATAACAGAAGCTTTAGCCCAAGATCTCAAGTTACGACGAACAACAGTGAATGCTAATATTAACTCGGTAGGGAAAAAGGTTGTCAGTCATACCAAGAGTAACGCTCATTTTAGTATAAAATCCTTGTATAATGATGATTTCAGTATTCCAGTTTCTGGCTTGGTGATTAAGCAAATAACTGATCTATTACCATCGACACCCGTACCCGTATCACATGGAAGGTGGAACCATTTAGGTCAATTAGAACTAGCCGATCCCGAATTCCATCGCCCCGGAAAAATTGATCTTCTATTAGGAGCTGCAATATATGGGAAAATATTAATGGAAGGCGTCAGTGTTGGGCAAAACTAAATTTCTGGACGATTAAAAATTGACAATTAATTAATTGTTAATCACGTCTACTGCAATTAACAATTAATTAATTGTAATTGTGAAAATTCGCAATTAACAATTAATTAATTGTTAATCGCGTCTATTGCAATTAACAATTAATTAATTGTAATTGTGAAAATTCGCAATTAACAATTAATTAATTGTTAGTCGTGAGTTTCCACAATTAAAGACGATTAATCAATTGTCAATCATTTTTATGGATTTGATTAAAAACTAAAAATTAAAATTTATTATTATATGGAAAGAGTAGTAGTATGTTATTTTTTATTAGTTCATTTTAAAAAGCGTGTTTTTAGTTTTTAAAGTAAAAACTTTTTTAGCCACGTTGCGCACTTTTGCGTCACGGTCAATTTTTTGCGTGCCGTGGGGGAACAATTTGGCTTTGGGGATTTTAGTTTGTATTGTATGAATTATCTAAAATAACATTCTAGTTGTGCCATTTTCAACATTTTTCGAAATCGAAATCAATGGAGCAATCTTTTAGAAGAGATTTTTTTTATTTTATGTTTTTTTTGTTTGACCGGAAGAGAATTTTTTACAGAAGAGAATTTCGTTTTGTGTTTGATTTTTTTTGCTATTTTTCGTTTTGTGACTAGACTAGAGGGACTAGTGTATTATATATTACTAGCTGGGACCCGGTGCGCCTACGCTGCACCCATAATTCTCTAGTAAACAATAAAAACCATCCATTGACTTAATATTTTTCGAGATATGAATTTTACACAGATGGAATGCCTCAAAGAACATGGGTCTTGCGTCGGCCGCCATGAATCGGTATATTGAGTCTACTACATTGCTTATTGTATTCTACTTATCATACCCTTTCATTTGATACCCATGTCAAGGTGGTTGTGAAGAAAGTGGTACCCCGCCCTCTTGAGACGGCCGCCATGGATCTAAAGATATATTTTGTATACTACATTGCTTATTGTATTCTCCTTAACATACCCTTTCATTTGATACCCATGTTGAGGTGGTTGTGAAGAAAGTGGTAATCCGGCCTCTTGAGACGGCCGCCATGGATCTAAAGATATATTTTGTATACTACATTGCTTATTGTATTCTACTTATCATACCCTTTCAATTGATACCCATGTCGAGGTGGTTGTGAAGAATGTGGTACCCCGCCCTCTTGAGATGGCCGCCATGGATCTAAAGATATATTTTGTATACTACATTGCTTATTGTATTCTCCTTAACATACCCTTTCATTTGATACCCATGTTGAGGTGGTTGTGAAGAAAGTGGTAATCCGGCCTCTTGAGACGGCCGCCATGGATCTAAAGATATATTTTGTATACTACATTGCTTATTGTATTCTACTTATCATACCTTTTCATTTGATACCCATGTCGAGGTGGTTGTGAAGAGAGTGGTACCCCGCCCTCTTGAGACGGCCGCCATGGATCTAAAGATATATTTTGTATACTACATTGTTTATTGTATTCTACTTATCATGCCCTTTCATTTGATACCCATGTCGACGTGGTTGTGAAGAAAGTGGTACACCGCCCTCTTGAGACGGCCGCCATGGATCATTTTAGTTTCAATAGCGTCATGGCCTACCTATTGTTTGACAGCTGCGTGAATTTGAAATTTTCATTAAATGTAATGATTCAATTTAATGACAATTTTACATTTGTCAAACAATGAAGTAGGCCATGAAGCTATTGAAACTCAAATGAAGTGAAAATTCCTAAAATTACCATTTTTGTTTGGATTTTGCAGCTGTTTTTTTGGTTAAAGGTATAAAAAATAGCCTACGACCTATTCTCAGACCTACCAAATATACACAACAAATTTCATGCAAATTGGTCAACCCGTTTCGGAAGAGTACGGTAACAAACACTGTGACACGAGATTTTTATAGATATAGATTATGTAACATATAGCAATATGTACTACGTGCAATATACTAAGTGTTATGCACTATGTATTAGGTACTATGTACACGGACTATGTACTATGCGATATGTACTATGTACTATTTATTATGGACTATATACTGTCAACTATGTTTTATGTGCTATGTACTATGCACAAGGTATTATGTACTATGTATAATCTGCTATGTACTAGGTATTATGTACTTTGCATTACGGACTATGTGCTATTTACTTTGAATTATATACTATGAACTATGTACTATGTACTTTGTACTATGTATTATGTACTATTTATTTTGGACTATATACTACCTACTATATACTGTCAACTATGTTTTATGTGCTATGTACTATGCACAAGGTATTATGTACTATGTATAATCTTCTATATACTAGGTATTATGTACTTTGCATTACGGACTATGTGCTATTTACTATGAATTATGTACTATGAACTATATATTTTGTACTTTGTACTATGTATTATGTATTATATATTATTTATTTTGGACTATATACTACCTACTATATACTGTCAACTATGTTTTATGTGCTATGTACTATGTACAAGGTATTATGTACTATGTATAATCTGCTATGTACTAGGTATTATGTACTTTGCGTTACGGACTATGTGCTACTTACTATGAATTATGTACTATGAAGTATGTACTATGTACTTTGTACTATGTATTATGTACTATGTATTGGGGGCTATGATTAGGTACCATATACTGTTCACAATGTACTATGTATTAGGTATTATATACTATGTACTGCGATTATGTACGATTTATTCTGTACTATGACTAAGTATTATGAACTATGTGTTATCTGCTATGTACTTTGCACTATATACTCTGTATTATGTATTTTCTACTAAATATTATGTACTTTGTACCAAACACTATATACTATGTTCTATGTAAAAGGTATTATGTACTATGTACTAGGTACTTGCACTATGTACTATGATCTATGTATTATGTTTTGTATTATCTATTATGTATTATGTACTATTTACTATGAACTATGTACTATGTACAATGTTCTATGTATTATGTTCTATGTACTAAGTGCTATGTACTATTTACTATGAACTATGTATTATTCACTACTACTATGTACTATATTGCGTAATATGTACTATGAATTATGTTCTATGTATTATTTACATATGTATTATATATTACGGATTACGTATTATGTATTATTGTATGTATATACAAAATTTATTGACCTTTATCCTTCTGTAGTACTAAGATTGATTTAGACATATAGAATGACCATAGAGGTCTTAATTTCCAAAATGTGCCCAGACACACATAAATTTTTTTATGATATATATTTTTGTTTAAGTTTTTTGAGATAGGTTATTGATAGTACATTTTATTAGGGTTATAAGGAACAAGTACTGTTATTGCGCCCATGATCAGTATTAACGCGTATTATATTCATGCCAATTTTTACGATAATTCGCTTTACCATATAACATAAAATACACCACTACAACGCAAAAAAAAAAACATTACGGTTTCGTTTTTGATATACAGTATCCGTTGATTTTTCAAAGCGGCTGACTTTGGTTAGGTTTTGGATAGTATGGGAGGGTAAGGGCAGAGATAACATAATACTCCGTATAAAGATGCGACAGCTAGAACAAAAAAGCCGAACGCTTTTTGCCTCGGCAGCCCTCTGAGATTGCCTCCCCCTTAGCAACATGCAACATATTCGAGTGTCTAGCTACACAAGGAGGCGAACGTGGTCATGGTCCGCAGCACAAGAGATGCGGTGAGTTTGTGGATAAGGAAGATAGAATTTTAGGGGGGCAAGGAAAGGAACTGACAACAGAATGTTTCTCGCAACATCTTTCTTCCATTCTCATTTTTCAAACGTTTGCCTCTAGCGCTACATTGAAGGATTTCCCTGATGCTTTGTATTTTAACTATTTCTTAGAACATTCCGTGTATTTTTTTAATGACTGTCTGAGATCCACTATGAATTTCACTTGGTGAGAGGGTATGCGATATTTTTGAAATACATAGGTGATTAGTTGAGGTTTTGGTTACTTTTTTTTTACTTTCTGGTATTTCGGTATTGGCTAACTCGATTGATTTTAGAATCGAATTTAGGTAATTATTCTTTGTTTTATTTGATTCAAAATCTGGGACAAGTGCTTTTTATAAATGCTTGTAAAGTTAACTCCCCGCCCACAATCTGCTCAAAACAATTCGATCGTAATTGTTTTGGTAAAAATAAATTAAAAATAGGTTCAATACCTTTATAGGCTTCATGTCCAGTCAATTTTCAGGAAAAAAGTATGACAGAAGGAATTCATTCTCGGACTTGCAATTACAGGATTTATCCATTTTAGAGTCCCCTTATCAACAATTAAATATTAAGCTCGTAAATATATACTGCAAACAATGGAAGGTGAAAAACAATTTCTTTATATTTGTTCTTCTGGTGGAAACTAAAAAAAATAAGTTTTCAAATTTTTTGACTTCCATTTTATTAGTTATAAATTTTCAAAAAGTCGAAAATCTTAAAATTTTAACAAATTTTGAAATCTTTAAATTGATCTAGTTCAAAAACTATTTGACTTAGAAAGCTGAAAGTAGCACCAATTTCTTCTGCTTCAATAAGGCTTTAATACGTGATATACAATATAGTATTATTAGTAAGAATAAAACTACAGTATTATTAGTAAGAACGAAACTTTTGTTTTTGGAATATCTCAAAATAATATTTCTCCAAATTTTTGTAAAAATTATATTTTGTACATACAATCTTAACGTACATATAATGCCAAAATTTAGGATAGGACGACATTGGGATCATATAGAAATAAATGTTTTTAGGTACTCAATGAACGCAATATAAAAAAAACATTTGCCAAAAACATAGCCATTTACTAATTTGGGTATGGCGAATTAAATGGAAATAAAGTCAACCCTCTAACTTGATCGGAAACTACCCCCAGGACAACTCTTATTACTAAATTTTAGGGTTTCACACTTGCACTCCAAAAAATTTTTGTTTATGGGCTATTTATAAACTATGGGTATTTCTTGAGACCAAAATCAACCCTATCGATGAAGCGGAAACCACCCCCACAGCAACCTTAAATTATTTTCTTTACGTCCAAAATGAAGGTTCACCATGCCAATTTTTAAAGTACATACACTAGGGCTTATACAAAAACCGACTTATAGGTACATATACAACTTTATCCATTATTATAGTCTCCCTCAATAGTGGTACATTCATTCCAACGCTTCTCTAACATTTCTATGTCGTTCTTATAGAACGATTTGATCAACCTCCTCATTGGAGCCATATTTCTTGCCGGCGACCATCTTTCTTTTTTAATTTCAGAACAGGTAATATTCGCTTTAGGCTAAATTTGCATAAGTCGGTGCACGTAGAAGCAATTCGAAGTACAACTTGGGCGATTTTGCCTTTGTTTCGATCGCCTATCGTGGTACGGTGCATTAACTTGGTGAAGGGGCACTTGTTTTTCTTTGCTGTTTTCTTCGCGATTTCGTCGTTAGTTATGTAATATTCACTATGGATCCCCTTTCCTTTTCAAAATAGTCGAAGCACTTCCCAAAATAAGCGTCTGTCTCAGCCGAATTTTTCATGTTTTGTCACTTTGGACGGCTTTCCTGGCAGATGTCTACTTAGTTGATGGCCAATTCAACGGTTGGCTTCCCCGTCAAATCTGAACCCCACCCTATCTCTTCGGGGATCTCCCAAGGATCAATTTTATTACCGGCCCTATTTCTTATCTTTATAAATAACCTACTATCGATCCCCTCCAACCCACTTCTCAGCTTTGCTGACGACGGTACCCTACGTTACTCTTACAGCTACGATAGAAGACAGACTCATGCCAGATCTGTCTTGATGATCGTGAATTAATGTTCAATTCTATTAATAACGACATTAATCTCATTCTAGAGTGGGGAAAAAAGAATCGTGTCGAATTCAACTCCACCAAAACTAAGTACTGTCTTATTTCGAAACAAAAAGCTCAACACCTCACCATCCTTAACAGTGGATGACGTTAAACTAATGGCCGACCCATCCCTACACATCTTAGGCGTGACATTAGCCAAAGACTTGCGATGGAATGACCACATATTCCAATTCGCCAAACAAGGATCCCAGTGCTTGGGATTTCTTAAGAGGTGCAAGTTCCTCCTCCAGCCATCGGCTCGTGCTGTTATTTATAAATCCTACATTCGGCCTCTTCTCGAATACAACTCCCTCGTTTGGGCGGCGATTCGATAACCACCTTGGTATGGTTAAATAAGGTCCAAAAATGGCACTTAAATTAATTGATGACGACACCGCCTGCTCCACCATCGACCCCTTGAGCCACTGTAGGAATGTAGCAGCACTGACAAAAATTTATCGCTACTATTATAGCGACTGCTCCTCCGAAATAAACGATCTCCTGCCTCCACGGCAATCTTATAACCACAACACTGGATTAGCCCACTCGTCTCATTCCTTCTACCTTCAACTCCCCCTTTCACGCACTCAACAAGATATGAATTCGTTTGTAAATAGAACAACTCGACTGTGGAATAATCTCTCGCAGCCAGTATTTCCGAGATCTTACAACATCCAAAAGTTCAAACGCAGGGTTCATCGTCCTTTTCTCCAACACCCCTTCGAACCCTCATAACCCTTAACCTATTCCCCCCCCCCCGTACTAAGCTTGTGCTAGACATTGCACCATGACGATAAACGACATGACGCACTGGTAGTACAAAGGGTGATTCCTGAGCTTAGCACTGCCATATAAAAAAAATTCTATGGATATGACAGTAGTGGGGCCATCTATATGATGAACTTATTAAGTGTTGTAATAGATACACACATATGTCTTAATTTTCTTCTTCGTTACTTATTCTAACATCTCATCTTCTATAGATTATATAAGTTTGATAATATCTGTTCGGATAACTCAATGTAGCTGTCAGAAGAAGTGCAATGTATAAATTTAAAACCGTTTTGTTTTGTTGTTGGTTGGGATCCGCGGGTCTGACAGGGTTGACTTTGGGCCACAAATAGAGCAAGTGTGAAACCCTAAAATTTAGT